>JAZKLR010000179.1:0-282500 GCA_037103525.1 Ganaspis brasiliensis
GTAGCGACATAAAAACCCATGAATAAGAATATCTATTGAGATTTCTTGAATATTTATGTGATAAAACGCTGCAAATATTGCAATGTATTTTTTGACCTGTTTTTTTAACATCCGCCATTTTTAAAATTTTTAAAATTAAATTTTTCTAAAAACGCTGCCTAAAAAAATATAGCTGAAAATGAAGAAATTTGTGACCTGGAAATTTATTTGCAAAAAAATTAAAAAAGTTATGAAATTTTAAAAAAAGTTCATTTTTCCCATGCATTTTCAATGGGAAATTTCAATCGATTGCTGGCACGGGTTAATATTAATCAATCAGGCTGCAATTTTACAGAATTTTTTTTTTTATATTGGAACCAAACTGGAGGGTATCGTAAAAATAATTCGAAAGTCGACTTTTTAACGGACACCCTAATCTTCAAGCATCTGAATTTTCAATAACATGGTATTCAATTTTCAATTGAACTGGGTAGTCTTGTACTGGGCAGTCTTGGCGCAGTACTGGGGGGGGGGCAATAATGGCGCAACTCTGGTGGAATACTGGGATGATAACGCTAATCAGTACTGACTGTCAATACTGGTGCAGTACGGCATGCCAACACTGGCGCAGTGTAATGGTACAATAATGGCACCAGTGATGTGCCGGTATTGAATTTATTTCTAGTGTACTATTCAACTGTAACGTGAAATTAATTTCACGTTTTAATAAAATATGTTCTTATAAATTTATTTTGAAAACATTATCACTACCTAGAATTTAATAATTTGTTTATACAAATTTAATTGTTAATAATATTTACACTTCTATTTTATGCATTATTTATTTATTATTTATAATAACTATTTAAGAATTGTTTGGACCTAAATAACGCACTTATAAATGTACAAATGAAAAATCGCACGTTTAGAGGAATCGAACCCTGAAACTAACGGACGCAATGCTGACGCTTTATCCGACTTAGCTAACAAGGCTAATGAGTAGGGGCTTTAAAAGTTGGACCTTGTATATAAGCTGATTTTCTATTCAAACATGATTAAAAAAAATGCTTGAATACAATGATAAACATTAAATTATTTAATAATAATATTAACAATAGAGTATAGAATTAATTAACTGTAATCTCATATTTAAGAAATATTCTTATAATATTTCATTGTTCATCTCTTTAACTAATTATTGTAACTATTTATAATTATAAATAAATAATTAAATACATATAAAATTAATACAAAATATAATAATATTTATGACAATAATAATAATATTAATTAAAGAATACTTAGTAATAACCAAATAAAAATAGTTTTAGTATTTTACAGGTATAGTTTGCATTTTTAAATCTTCTTTTACTTTCCATACAAAAAAACTTAAGATCTTTATTCCAGGCTGTACTTATTTTAGCTTTTTTTCGTCAGTACTGCGCCAATATTGTTTCAGTACTGGACAGCTATTACTGAGGTAATAATGCTGGCGCAGTACTAGTATATTACTGCAGCTATTACTGCGCCAACTTAGGGACGCCAAGTGTCGGCAGATGCAACTGGCGAGGTACTGCACAAATAGTCAACAACGGCAAAATATTGAAAATTTCGGTTGGGTGTTTTTAAAAATTATTAATGAAACAAAGATTCATGGCACACTTTATGACTTCCTAAAACGAATCCTAAAAGTTTCAAATCGATATCTTCTTTACTTTAGGTGTAAAGACATCCAGAAAAATTAGTGAAAATAAGGTATTTATAAGGTATATATAAGGTATATATTTAAGGTATTTATATAAAAATAATTTTAAACATTTTTTAAAAATTATATCTGTACTATTCCATTAAATGTAACTAAATTATATATATTTATAGACTTGAGAAGGACCCAACACTGAGAAAAATGGATGTTTAGAATTAAATTGTTTAAAACAAGATAGTAACGCTTAACCTCTAAATATTAAAGGTTAACATCTAAGATATTAAATTTAAACATATAGATATTAAAGTTTAATATGTATATGTTAACCCTGAACATCTAGATAGCTGTCTCTATGTTAAATGATAAATATGTTAAGCGTTAACATCCAGATGTTAAGGGTAAACTTCCATTTTTCTCAGTGAAGCTTGGGTCGAACACCGAAAAAAATGAATAGGCGATTTGACTATGCTCCTAGTTACGAGAGGAGCCTACTAGGAATTCAGAGTTACTTTAACTAGGATCCTGGATATCTTAACCAGGATTCCTAGTTAAAGTAACTCTGAATTCCTAGTGGGCTCCTCTCGTAACTAGGAGTATAGTCAAATCGCCTATTCATTTTTTTCGGTGAAACATGTTGTCGATAAGATAAAAAATTAAATAAAACAACAAAAAACCACTAAAATGGCATTCGTTTATTTACATAATAAATTACTATGGTTTTCATTCCGTTGTTGACCAAATTTTTGAGATTAAAACGAAAAAATGTATTATTTTTTAACGCTTTTTGTGTCATATAAATACAAAAATGGGGAAAATAAGACACTTGCTGCGAGACTTTTGTTTTTAGTGATGCTAAATCACAATGTTGTGATCTAATCTCTAAATCTGAATTCATTAAAAATAACTAATTATTAGTAAACTCTAGCTGACTTTTTATTTCAGCAATTAGTGAAAAACAACTAATTAAAAAATGTTTAATATTTGACTAATTGAATTAGTAAACAGAACTTTACTAAAATATGAGTTATTCTGACATAAACTAAAAATAAATTCAACCAATAATTATAATTATTTTTTATTAAATGATCTGTATAACTAGAAATATTACTATATTTGAATTACAAAGGCATATATAGTTTCATGGTATATTTTTCATTAATAAGAGTGGAATAGTTAGTTTATTTCAGATGTTTTGTTTAAACGACACTTTTTTGACATCTTGAAGTAGAACACCCCCACTTTTCATGCGTGAGGGATTAGTTGCACCATCCTAAATCCGTTACCATGGTGATCACTGAATATACAGCAAAGGACAGGCCTAAGTAAAGCTCGTTCTTCCAAGAAACCATCTTTATTAAAGTGGAACAATAAACTTTTGTCTTACATTAAAGTAGTATTTAACTATTTTTTTGCAATTATATATTTACAGATTTTCTAAAATCAATATTTATAGTACAAATTTTATGTTTTAAAAACATATACAGATTTCTATCCTACAAAGGGCATCTTACGCAAACGATTTTCGTGAATAATTACACATTATAAAGCTTTCGTTGGAGCAATGCACACTTCGAAAAAACGGTGTTCTTATTATGACGAGAATAACATATTCTTATACAAATTTTCTTAATGATTTTCTTAATAACATTCTTATGCTAAGAAAAATCATTTTCTTTAAGAAATTTTCTTAAAATGTTTCTTAAACTAAGAAATAAAGTTCTAACTCTAAGAAGATCTTCTAAGCACTTATTTTCTCTAGTTTACGAGATAACGCCATTAGCCGCTAATAGTAGTATTTGCCTATGTACTATTTACAGAAGTCTTCATAAACCAATTGATTATTCTACGTGCAAAATCGATTAAAATAGAATACAAAAATTGATTGGTTCGGTTTTTAACTGTTTGAGAAAAAGTGAAATTACACGGAAAAAAATGTCTTCATCTACAAATGGAGATTATACAGTTTCCACAAACAGATCAGTTTGTGAAATACATAAATAAGTTTGTATAATACACAAAGAAGTTTGTGCAATTTACAAATCAGTTTATTGTGACTGACACAAACCAGCTTGCGTCTGAAACATTTGTACGTATTTGTGTAATCCACGAAAATATTTTTTAATTGTAAAATGTAAAGAACTATACTTTTATTTATTGACCTTCCTCAGATCAACTAAATCTTTTTATTTAACTACTGTTTTTATTAGATTTAATTCAATTTTGACGGAAAGGCAGCAATATTATGTATTTTTTGGTTTCAAATTAAGTGTTTACAAATCTCAATTTATTTATACAATATTACTAAAGTGGTTAAAAATATAATTTCTACCACACATGCACGAAAACCTCGTGTTTTCGTTCGCGTTAGCGGGTCAGCACTCACAGTTTTTAGGTCAGTGAACGTTAGAGGTAAAAAAACTCCCGAACAGTGAAAAAAACTCTCATCGCGCAAGCGCATTGCGGCGATGAGAGTTTTTTTCACTGTTCGGAAGTTTTTTTATCTCTAACGTCACTAACCTAAAGACTGCGAGTGCTGACCCGCTAACGCGAACGAAACACGAGATTTTCGTACATATGTGATATAAAATAGCATATGCACCTCGGGAGGCCGATTTTTTGTCTCGCACAATGTTCTCCGAACATTTGTGCTTGACAAAAAAACACGGACTTCCCTCCCTTGATGCATAATATACTATTTTGTTGGCGAAGAAATTCCTCTTATTCAGGGCCGGCGGAAGGTATTTTTTCTAGGGGGGGGGGCAATGCATATATATATATATATATATATACCTACACAGACATACATACATACACTATACACAAATATATATATATATACATAATCAGGGCTGCTACGCTTTCTAGAATTACTATTAAAAATGCTTACTTTTAAAAATTTTGAAATTGAATGAAGCATGTTTTATGCACAAAATAATCATGGTTAATAGTATTTTTTTTTTTAAATTATCCACTTTTTCGTAAATTACTATATCTTAGCGTTTCTTCACTGTCTTACACTGAGAAAAATGAGTTAGCTACTATTTGGATAGCTTTTTTTTAGCGGTGAAATTAAACCAAATTTTTATTTAACAGAATTGTTATTGAGTAGAATTTTTCATAAGACGAATTTTTTAATTTTAGAATATCCATTTCACCAAATCTTCATTATTTATCCAATATTTTAGTTGCATTAATTGTTATTTAATATAATTAATAAATCGCTAAATTTCCATTTTTGTCGGATACTCTGAACTATTTAATATTTCGTCTTACTCAAACTTTTATTAAAAGAAAATTCTGCTGAATTAAAATTTGGTTAAATAGAAATTCTTTAAATAAGAAGTTTGTGTTAACAAAATTTTGTAAAACAAAAATTAAATTAAATATAAATTCGCTAAACTTAAAATTCTGTTAAGTACAAATCTAGATTTATTAAAATTTGATTAAAAACAGTCTCGAAGGATGATAACACAGCCTCACAAACAAAAATTTGTCTCAGACACTACAGTAGCTACTGTAGAAAAGTTGGGTGGGCGCCAGTTGGGCCCCATATGGGTTTCCCAAATTTAAGGTGGGCCCCAGTTGGGTCTTCCCACTGGGAAATTAGTGGGCTTGTAATGCTCAACCCGGTTAGTGCCAAATCACTAAAAAAGATCGTAAAAATGTAAGATCGTTAAAAAATATTCATTACAACTTTTAACAATATTTTCCACCAAAATTTTCTTTAATGATATAAAAATTAGTTAATAACAATTGTTGCATGTATTTTTTAATTTGTTTAAAAAAATCAATATTGTTTATTTGAAACTTTTCATCTAATAGAGCTAGAAAGTTGTAATAATAAGTTGTATTAATAAAATACAAAAATCCACAATTATAAAAATTGTTTAAACAAATTAATATTGTTTATTTCTAATTTTTCATTTAATTGAGCTAGAGAGTTGAAACTTTCTCTTAATTTTGCAACTTTTCAAATCTATAAAAACTTAATATTAATAATAAACGAAAATCCACAATCAAAAAAATTGTTTAAACAAATTAATATTGTTTATTTGCAACTTTTTATCTTACTGAGCTTCAGATTTAAAATTTTCTTTTAATTTTGCAACTTTTTAAACCTATGAAAGCTTAATATTAATAATAAACGAAAATTCACAATTTTAAAAATTGTTTAAACAAATTAATATTGTTTATTTGCAACTTATCATCTAATTGAGCTAATTAAGCTCAATAAGCTAATAAGCTTAATATTAATAATAAACGAAAATCCTCAAACACAAATATTGTTTAAACAAATCAATATTGTTTATTTGCAACTTTTTATATTATTGAGCTTTAGATTTAAAATTTTCTTTTAATTTTGCAACTTTTTAAGAATACCAAAGCTGAATATTAATAGTAAACGAAAATTCACAATTATAAAAATTGGTTAAACAAACTAATGTTGTTTATTTGCAATCATTCATCGAATTAAGCTAGAGAGTTTAACTTTTTCTTAATTTTGCAAATTTTAAGCCTATAAACACCCAAAACTTATAGTAAACGAAGATCCATAATTATGAAACTCTTTTAAATAAATTAATATTGTTTATTCGCAACTTAAATACAGTTAGGGAACTGTATTACAATATTGATATTAACAATATTAATTTGTTTAAACAATTTTTATAATTGTTGATTTTACTTTACAATTAATTTTGGGCTTTACTAAGATTGAAAAATTGCAAAATTAATAAAAAGTTACAACCCTGTAACTCAATTAGATGAAAAATTGCAAATAAACAATATTAATTTGTTTAAACAATTTTTATATTTTTATATTTTAGTTTTTTTCTAATATTAGGATTTACTTAACTTAAATAGATGCAATATTAGAAAAAAGTTACAACTCTCTAGCTCTATTACCCGGCAAGAAGGCTGGAATAGAATGTAATTGAAAATTTTAATCCGACTGAATTCCTGATTTGAATCCAAAGCTTAATTTCCAAATCAGCAAAGAAAAACAAGAGTATCCTATTCGTTTTAATTCCAGCTACTCAACATTTAAAAATTATTCCTTTTTACAATGTATAAATAATTTATATTTAGTATTTTAATATTATACTTGTTTTTCATGATTTATAAATTCGGTTTATATACTTATTACCCAAACTCAAAATTGATGTCAGATTTGTAATATCTGTGACTGTTTACCAGATAAGCTGCTATTTCTTTAATTCTAAGTCTTTTTCAAAAATTTTTGGATATCCATAATTGTTAGAACTTTTAAATTTAGAATTTTAAAAAATCAAAATTTTAGCTTGAAAAACAAACAATATTTAATTTTCTTAATTTTAATTAGCACCGTACTGCATTTTTCTATTAAAAGAATTGGATGTAATTGGAGAAGATTTTTACCTATTGCTGTCAGTGGATTAGAACCAACGCATTCCAAGAAGTTCTAGCCAGAATTGAACGTAATTAAAAATGATAATTTGTCATTTCTCTCTACAGAATTCAACTTCAATTTAAATGCGCTATGCGAATAGAGTATAATTCATATTTTCAACAAATTTATTTTCCTGGATGAATTGAGCTTCGGATTCAAATCAGGAATTAAATAAAATACAAAAACGATCACATTTTCATTATAACTCTGAAATATTTAATTATATCTAATTCAAGCCTTCTTACTGGGTAGATAAAAAGTTTCAGATAAACAAAATTAATTTGTTCAAACAAATTAAAAAATACAGCCACTAATTGTTAGTAACTAATTTTTATGTAATTAAAGAAAATTTTGGTGGAAAATGTTGTAAAAAGTCGTAATGAATATTTTTTAACGATCTTACACTTTTTCCGATCGAAAAATGTTAATTTTCATGGATTTTATATCAATTCTATGAAAAAGTTTTTTCCCCATGCATTTTGCATGGGAAACTTTGAGCGCTTTGACCGAATTTCATGAATTTTTAAACTGAAATGAAGGGAAATTGCAATATATAAAGCCCAGGCTGACCCCAACTTGCGCCCACGTACAAACTGGGAATTACTGGGAACTTTTCTACACGGGAGTGTATTTCTACTTACTTGTTTTCACTGAATAATCAGATTGGTTAAGATTTTTGAAATAATCTTTAAAAAAATTGATGAAAACACGAAAAAATCGCTTTTTTAAGATTGTCTAAAAAATTTTAGTTAATCTAATCATTTTGACTTTGAATGCGGATTTAGTGTAGAAAAATATACGTGGGAATACATTAGGGTAAAGACTCGGACCAAAAAATGCACATTAAAGGTCTGCAAAACCTGGAAAAGTCATGGAATTTTGTTCTAAGAAAGTCATAGCAACCCAGGCGCGAGAAACCAATGCTGACGCTAGGTGGTGGCTTGAATCTAGCTTTGACACCCAGAGTGGGTAACCGAGACTGGGAACAGTCTTTAAATCACTATCGTTCAATATTGGTTGAAGATTGGACACCAATGCTCGTTCCATGCTTGATTCAAGACTGCTTGAATCCTCACGCGCGAAGCTTGAACATCCAATCTTGATTCAAGCTTGAATCAACTGTGACACAATTGCTCAACTTATCATATTACACACTGAAAAAAATATTTCCGTGGAACTGCGATAATTATGGGCAGATTGGCAATATTTTATTGCTGTTTTGGGAACTGCCATACGTATTGGTGTTTTAGCCATACGGCTGTGTGAAACCGCGAGTCATATTGTAAGGTTAGGTAAAATGGACAGTGGCGCACCGGTGCATTATGGGAAATTCGAACGTATAGTTGTCAAAGTTCTACATAACCTGTCAAGCATACTCAAATGTCTAATCTCATCACAGTATTTTTTTCAGTGCATATTTTTTTATATATTAAAGTATATATATATAAAAAGTATTATTAATTAAATAATAAATATTACAACTGCTGCAGATTTAGTAATTTTATGAATATTTACTATTAATTTTGTATAAAATAAACTATAAATAAACCAAAAAAAATGATGTAATTTTACTTAATTGTAAGATATATTAGAAGTAAATTAAATTTGTAAACAATTATTTTCTTATTTTACAAAAATAAATTTCAAAGAATCATAACCAAACGAAATAATTTAAAGACAATTTTCAAATTTGAAAAATATTGAAGATATGATTACGTACTTGATAGCGTAATTTTGTAAAATCATTCATTTCAAAAAAACTTTAATTATACAAATTGAATAAATTTCTTTATTTAAATAAAAGTGCCCTTTAATACATTATATATAAACAATTTTTATAATTTACTTTTGTATTATATATTATTGAAATTAATTATTTAAATAATATTATTGAATTAAAGTTATAAATAAAAATGATAAATTATTAGTTAATTTTGTTTACATATTTTGCAAATATTTTACAAAAATATTAATTTATAAAATATTAATAAGTTAGGATCGAGATTGAATTGTATAAACTGTATATCAGTAAATACAAAGGATACATAAATTCTATTCTATTTATTTAAATAATAATATTAAAAATATAATATTTAAAGTTATAAATAATTAAATAATAATTAATCATTATCAGTTAATTTTGTTTACATATTTTGCAAATATTGTATAAGAATATTTATTTATAAAATATTAATAAGTTAGGAGATTGGATTGTATAAACTGTATATCAGTATAAATGAAAGATAAATAAATTCTATTCATTTATTTTTGATAATGAATATGTTCCAGAACTATTAAAATGTAAATAGCATATAATCGAGGTCTGAACCTCACAAAGTTATTTGTATTGACTCTCAACTACCCGTCGTAGCCGAGTGGTACTAATAGCGTGCGTTCACCGCGAGCGAATTCGTCTATAGGGCCGTGGGTTCGATCCCCCCTTGAGCGTGCGAAATTTCATTTCATAGGTTAAGTGTTTATATGTATTAAAATTGTTAATTAATCTTAAGTCGATAATAATTAAGTGTGTAAATGTGTAATTAATCTTAAATTATAAAAAAACAATCTGAAGAATGTCAATTTAAATAATTATAGATGAACATTGAAAATTTTTTTTTTTTATTAATTTTATGATAATCTGCAGCAGTACAGTAATTAAGAAATTACTGTACTGTATTGTATAAATACAATAATATTATTTATTATTGTATTATTATTGTATTTATAATTATAAATAATATAATTCATAATAATAATATAATATTATTATTATTATAATTATAAGAATTATCATTATTAACAACATAATACAACAAGAATATTATTATATTAATAATTATTTAACGTTCTGTCTTCTGTAAGCGACAGTGGAATCAGGCTTGACGAAGCTATAATCGGACTTCCGAACATTGATTGAGTCTTGGACTCCAATCCTCAACCAAGCTTGGAGCGTCAGGCTTGAATCGCTGTTACATTCTAGCTTGGACGAGTCTTGCTTCCTCCGACTCACCAATCCTCAATCAATATTGACCAGTCCTCAGTCAAGCTTTATAAAGCCTCAAATCATCGTCCCTGCGCGCCTGGGAACCCTGATAATTACATTAATTTTATTGTATAAAATGTTATTGAACTTAAAACTAAGAAGATTGTACTTTTTTAAAAAGTTGTTTACATATTTATTTAAAAATTAAAATTATAAGTCAATTTTCAGAGGGGGGCAAGCCCATACATTGCCCCCTCGAGGTATTTCTAGGGGGGGCATTGCCCCCTGTGCCCCCCCCGGCTCCGCCGTCCCTGCTCTTATTTTAAGATTCTATTAGTATAAAAAATTTTGCTTAAATGTAGATAACGTTATACTTTATCTATAGTACCTAAAGCTACAAATTCATTTAGTTACACATTTGTTAGTGATCACTATCACTGTGAATTAGTCATTACTGACTGAGAATTAGTCATTTTTTACTAATTCAGATTTAGAGAGTAAGAAAATGATCTTTTCGCATATTTAAGTTTCAAATATTCTTAAATTAGTTAATTGTCTTAATATAAGAAAATCGTTTTTTCGGTGCATTGGTAGTAAATTACAATTTATTAAATTGAAAAAACAAAAAAAAATATGTTTATTTTGGTTTATGCACTGAAAAAAAGGTTTGTTTGGCTGAACAAAAATTTTGTTGGCTCAACCAAATTCTTTTGTTGATATACACTCAACAAAATTATTTTGTTATGCCAACAAAATTCTTTTGTTAATTATTTAGGGTAATTTCAACAACAAAATTTGGTAGTCCCAACAAAACTTTTTAGAGCTTAACAAATATTTTGATGGCTATTATAATAAAGAAAAAAAAGTTAAACACAGATTGTGCAAATGGAAATTCCAATATTGTTTTGATTTGTTAAATAAATGAATGTTTTTAATTAAAAAATATTTAATATTTTTTGTATCTTACTGTGAAATAATGTGTAGTTATAATAATACACGTAAATATTTCTAGGCATGAAATTTATTTAAAAACGTGTGTTTATTTTTAATTTTTAAAACAATAATTGAAAGTAGTTTCATACTATTAAAAATGGAATTATTCCTTAATTATTTCTTATGTTAAATAAAGTATTTTCCACAAAAAAAAAAACAGAATATAAAGTAGATAGTTTTATAGGTTAGGTTTAGATTCTTGAAAACAACATATTGTGCTTAAACGTTTATTAACCTGCCACGTAAGAATCGAAATATAAATTTACTCTTTTAAAAAACCATAATATTTATTCACTTATATGACTAATTATCGACTTATGTATCATTCAGCAATACATTCTGTCAATTTTGTCACTAAACATAAAATCATAAATAAGTCCCTTTTTATTATCTTTATAAAGTATATTTTATAGTTATATTTTTTTAATTTCAAAAGTTAACTTTGTAGACATTTGATTTAGTTATCACCCATTATATAATATTCTTTTTTTTTTTTTTTTTTTAAAAACAAAAAATTCCAATTTATATCGATGTCTTTATGAAAACCAGACGAGAACATGCGTCAAACAGGATCGTATAGAATGCGCATGCGCCATCACATATTTGGTAATGCCAACAAAAGATTTTAATAAACTCAAACAAAATTTTTATTAAATACTACAAAATTATTTTATAATTTAAACTGTTTTTTGGTAATTCTAACTCTGAAATTTGACAAAGCCAACAAAAAATCATTAACAAAACTATTTTGTTATGATTACATTGCTATTTTTTCAGTGTGAAACCGATAATAATTATGCATATATGTTACGGGCAATGTTAGAAATCGGGCAATGTCGACAATGCCCTGAAAAATTCACCAGAAAAGACAGGCTACTGTGACATTTCGAGATGCACTTTTTATTTTTCTTAAACATTTGCACTTAACATGCCCTTAAGAGTTCAGAAGAAATAAAAAAATAAATAAATAAACTCGATTTCTATAATTCGTCCTCTATTATCTATAATTCTATACTTATTTTTTACATTACTATCCTCTTCAAAGTTTATAAATTATTTTATAGTTAACAAAGAATTAGTTATAAGGAAGACCTATATCACAAGCCGAAATGTCTGATTCAATGTGAAAAACGAAACAAAGTTGTCTCTTTATTTTTTCTGAACTCTTAAGGGGAGATTAGAGTGATTTTTTTTTTAAAACTCGAAATTGTTTTTCTTTCATTTTTGGTTAGTATAATTATCTAAAAAGACGGGAAAAATAGTCTGAAGTAAAAAAGAACCTCGAAAGTTTGTATTTTTTATTAATTAACTAACTGTAGTATGTTTATTTTTAAATTTACAGTTTTTCTGGTGCACCGCTTGAAAGAGCAGTTTTTAAACTATAAGAAATGTATATTGTTACATAAGAAGAGTTTTATGTATATAACTATTAATATAAATTTTTGTCCAACGCCTTAGGTGGAATTGAACTATTGTACGCTAGGAACCAATGGAGGAAAGTACCTCATTCCTCCACTGGTGGTTTGGTCAGTGGAGTAATGAACAAAGACTGTAAAAGAAGGTTTTATTATCACATTGCCATCAAAATAACTATCGCAAAACTGCACAGTTTTGTCGATTTAAATGTTTTATACACATTTATCTTTTTTTAAATTTGGTTTTTTGTAGCAAGGGGCTTGGCCCCTTAACCAGTGGTGACTCAAGGAGGCATGGATGACTTGACCCCGAAAAGGGGGGGGGGCGTAGAAATTGAAACCAAAATCTTAAAAAAAAACTTTCTTGACGAACAAGGCGTTCAAAGATGATTTTCCGTGAGGGTGACATAGTCCTCTCTCCCACCCCGGGGGTGGGTGGGGGGGTGCCCCACATGGAAAATCCTCCGATAACCACCTCTACCCAGGGTGGAATTTTTAGTTTATTTTGGTGGGTGACAAAAAAATTGTTTCTCCTGAAATTCGTTTAAAAGCTTTAGAAGCAGAACAGGCACTGTTGGGGTCTTTCAACTTTTATTGCGACATTATTTCTGATGCTAAAAAATCAAATTTAGCATTTAAATATTAATTAAATATATGTGGCAGTTGTTGGACAATGTTGTATGTGCACTTCGCAGAGAACAGTGATTTTCGCTCTCTCTTCGAGCTCGCGAGAAATCAACCTTGTTCTCCACTCGTTGCACAATCTACTATTCTTACACTGAAAAAAATGTTTAGTCATATCAACAAAAATTTTGTTGGCTCAACCAAATTTTTAGTCATAGCAACAAAAATTTGGTTGGCTCAATCAAATTTTTGTTGATACGACTAAACATTTTTTTCAGTGTATTGTGCTTTACTATTTAAAAATACTGCCGAACTTTAAGTTAAATTTTTGGACATTTGGTCCTTCAAACTTTAAACGTGTTTTTCTTGAAACTGCATATTTTCAACTTGTTTACACTCTTACTTTGACACTATTCAACGAAATAACTTGAAATTTGGACAGCATGTTCCTTGACTGTGTAGTTTTCGTGTGAACTAAGATTTTTAAGATCCATTAATATTTAAAAAAGTTATTAATAATTCAGGATGCAAAATTATGGTTGAAAAATTCAAGAGTCTGTCATTCGGTTATTTTTCAATAAATATTTTTTATCCTAGTTTACACGATAGTCAAAATGGTACAGATTAAGAAACTATTTAATTTTTTTATTTCACATTAACCGTTGCAGAGAAAAAGTGTAAACAACTTTTAGAGAGGACCACTTTCGGCAGCCATTTTCTAAGACTCCATTAGAAAAAAAAGGGGGAATTATATTTTATTATAAAAAAATGTATGTAATAAATATTTTTTTTACTATAAAAAAAAAATCTTTGAAAAAACCTTAAAATCACTGGAATCTCCCCTTTTAAGCCAAAAAAATACAACTAACAATAATTTCTTAAATAAAGGGTTAAAATAATTCTACAACATGTTTGGACTTAATAAGAATCTAAAAAATAAGCAAAAAAATTCTGAAAATAAGTAATCTATACAAAGCTGCTGAGAAAATGCTACAACTTTATTATTTTTGTAATAAAAAAATCTTACAACTTTTAAAAGGCACATGTTCAACTGCAGAACAATAATGTTAAATAATGAAAAAAATGTTGCATTGGCATTGAGGTTCATGAAAAAAAAAGACAAGTTAAATATTTATTTCGCAACAACAAAGACGTTTCAGCAACAAATGTGTCCTTCTTGAGTGAAATCTTTTATTAAACCTGTAAAGAATTATGACAAATAAGATTGAAGATTTGATTTCTCTTTTTCATGGACCCTATAAAGCCAATACAATACTTCTACAATTATTACACTAAAGGTGAAATAATAAAATCAATTATATTATATAATAATCTTAAATTAATAAGAGCAAATTTTATTCTTATGAAAATAATGGTCGCAAATCTGTTGCTCATTGCTCATATCTAAACTTGTTATTTTTCAAGATTCAAAAATGGCACTGTAATTGTAGGTAAGGATAAAAGCAATTGATGATAGAAACCACAGTGATCCGTTAATTGTGCGATCAGCTGAGACAAATGTCGCCTTTTCCAACTCTACACAGAACTAAGTACCTTGAAGCGGTACATTTTACAAATTATAAAAAGAAAATATCTACTTCTTTTAAAACTCTATAGAAAAAGTACTTTTATATACAAAAAAGGAGGCCCGTTACATTCCCAGAACATGTTGCAACTGAAGCGGAACGTCGTACCGTAAAATGCAAGTTTGTCGACCAAATCGAAACAAACAGAAATTTTACCACAGGACCGTAACCAGATAAATACTCGTTCTTATTCAAATTATTGTAAATAAAAATTCTATTACTAAAATCATTTTCCGAAAGAACTTTCTCAGGGTGTCTATAGTACTCCGCCAATTTAAAACACCCGGGAGTTTCACGGCCTTTCCTGGTTTTAAAAAAAATTTTCCGGAATTTTAAGTTAAAGTAGGTTAAAGGAGAGGTTTGACAATGTTTTCACCGCATCAATATTTATTTACTTAGTTCAAAGGTGCCAATTTTTTTTCAAGATAATTGAGCGGACAGGAAGAAGAACTCGCTCTTCGCTCGAATTAAAGTCCCTTATAGTTGCGCGTGAGCAGTAGGGTTGCCCAAAAAGTATTTTTAGTGGAAAAAGCAAGAAACTCCCGGAATTTGTTCCAATACGAAAAAAAGTAAATACGTATTTTTGGATTTTTCAAAATTTTGATATTAATACTGGAGCCACCGGGCACGTCAATTTTCGAAAAATCAAAATTCTTTGCGAGGCGAAGGTTCCAGAAAAGTTAACATTAAACTTTGGGATCTTATAGTTGACTCTCTGACGAACAATTCAAGCAATATAACTTTCAATTTTAACGAACCTGAGCCGGTAAAGTACTGCCCACAACACTGCAAAAACAGGTGTCGTAAACTGAGATGCTTTTGGTGCATGGAAAGAATTAATTTATTAAATTTTATTCAAATAGTCGATGAAACTCAGGACATAGAGACATTTGTATAAAACTTAAACTTGTCGACTAAAACTTAAAGACAGTCGATTAAAACGTGTTTTTTAAAGAAACTTTTCGTCTTTTCTAGATGGTACACATCCCATTTCTTCCCCACATCATCACTTTCACACATTATATAGAAACAGATTTACAGAATTCCTATGTTATCCTAATATAAACGCAAATTTTAATTTATTAACGAAAAATTTCGCAACCGGGTTTCGAACGCGGGTTCTAACGCACGACGATACTTGAGACGGCGCCTTATACCCCTCGGCCATTCAAGAATACACGAGAGTCTTTGGTTTGAAATGAGTGACACTTAACTTTAGCATAAAAGGCGTTACGTTTCCTCAATTCCTCGACTGTTGAATACATTTTAAGTGGTAGAGATCAACGTTTGGAACTATTTTGAACATTTCGTAAACAACCTTTGGTTACTTATTAACCAATTCTTTCTCACTCTGTTTTACTACACCAGAATTTAAGTTTAATCGACTGCTTGACGATTCTTTCTATTGTGCTTATGAATAAGTATGCAATAATATTTCAAGCTTTATGAAAATGTCTCTATGTCCTGGTTTTCATCGACTTTTGAATATATTTTAATACATAAATTTTTTCCGTGTGTCTAAGACGAGAAAATTGTCTTAAAACAAGACATATTTGCCGTCTAAGACACCAAAAGTGTCTCAGTTTAAGACACCTGTTTTTGCAGTGAACTTACCCCTTTTTTAATTTTTTTTAATTTTGAATGAATAGAGATACCAAAAAGAAAATAATTGTTTTTAAAACGACTGTTTAAACAAATAAAGATACTTTAAATTAAACAGTTGCTTATTATAATTTAAAAATATTTTTAAACCATGAAAACAATATTTTTGATGAGTTTACTCACACACAAAAATTGTTAAAAATCTGATTATAATTTGATTCAGATAAAAAAAAAATAGAACTGTGGAGCAAAACTAATAAAATAATTTTTTTTAATTGTTTGAAAAAAATAAAATTGTTTAAAAAATTGTCATTTATTTATTAAATAATTAAGAATGATTTAAATACTATGAGTAAAAACAAGATCCGACAAAAAAAAAACGATCAAAATTCGATATTGTACCGCAGAAACACGTTAAGTTGTAAATATTAAAAAAGAGGTAACTTTGGGGTATAGCACTTTACCGGATTGGGGTTGACAAAATTGAAATTTATATAGCTCGAATTACTCGTCAGAGAGTAAACTAAAAGATCCCGAATTTGAATGTTAACTTTTCTTAAACTCTAGCAAAGAATATTGATTTTTAGAAAATCTTTCCACCCATTTTATATGGGAAAATTGAGGTACCCGGTGGCACCAGTTAATATCAAAATTTTGAAAAATCCAAAAATACGTATTCACTTTTTTCGCAATAGAACAAATTCCGGGGGTTTCTTGCTTTTTTTCACAAAAAAGACTGTTTGGGACACCCTAGTGTAATATACTAAGAAATAATACTCTACTTTGAAGAATATTATATTTTTAAAAGGACACAAGCTCCTTTGAAAAAGTTATGTTATTATAACTATTTTATTCTAATTTCTCTTGTTATTGGTTTTAATTTTTTTAAGTTATAATTAAAGGTTAATTGTATTCTTTAGCTTGCAACAGAAAGTAACAGAAATAACACAATTGCACTGAGAAAAATGTTTAGTCAAAGCAACAAAAATTTGGTGGAGCCAACCAAATATAATTACTAGGGTGGCCGTTAATAATGACATTTTGGAATTTTGTCCATTTCTGGGTCTCATTTTGTCACAAATTGAAAAAAAATAGATACGTATTTTTTCATTTTTTTTAAAATTAATATCTAGTGGTGCCTGTAGGCTATTGAAAATTTGCATATATTTTGCATGGGAAAAAAAACTTTTTTTCGTAGATTTCCTGTAAAATTATGGTTTCTATTGTTTTTGAGGTCCCTGATTACAAATCTGAAGTCAGATTTCAAAAATTAAAAATGTCGGATCCAAAATGGCGGACATAAAAATTTTTAAATTAATCAATTTTTATGATACCTGGTATCACAGGGTTTTTGGAGGTTTTTTAAAAATTGCAAACTCAAGGAAATATCAATTAAAAACTATTGTAAATGTTGAAACTCACGTTGGAGACACGTGAAGTAATTCCTTTCAGGAGAATCACCCATCTATAAAATCGTGTCATCTAATTTGTAAACGAACCTTCTCTAGCTAATAAATACTAACCTTCTCATTTCTAATTAACAGTAATTAGCAGTCTAACTAGCCGATTTATTAGAAATATTAATTTTTCAATTAGTGATCGACTTTTTGTTTTTAAAATAGTTATTTCTAACTAATTTAAATTTAGATAGAACATTCACAAAAATTTTGTTGGCTACTGGGATAAGATATTACATAATTAAGTTTATAAAAAAATATTAATTTTTTAAACATTATGCCCGCCATATTGCATCCGGCAGTTTGAATTTTTCAAATCTGACTTCAGATTTGTAACTAGGGGCCCCCAAAACCCTATGATACCAGGTATCATAAAAATTAATTAATTTAAAAATTTTTATGTCCGCCATATTGGATCCGACATTTTTAATTTTTGAAATCTGACTTCAAATTTGTAATCAGAGACCCCACAAACACACTGAGAAAATAAGTTAACTAAATACAACCAATTTTTGATTAAATTTAGCAGAGAGAGGTTGTTGATATAGCACCTGCAAAGCACTTAATTGATTTTAGCAGAGCATATGCTCCGGTATCCTAGAAGTTTGATTGTCATCGCCGGTGTTTTGTTTGTTTTGTCCCGAGGAACCCTAACCTAGAAATAAAGTTGCTTGGCTAGAGGCTTGTTTTCTCAGTGCACCCTGATACGAAATTTTCTAGAAATTGATTAATTTTAAAATTTTCATGGCCGCCATATTGGATCCGCCATTTTGAATTTTTGAAATATGACTTCAGATTTGTAATCAGGGACCTCAAAAACAATAGAAACCATAATTAGCAGTTGAAATTTCTCGTTTTTTTTTAGAATTAATATTTTTTGCCAATAATAACCTATTTTAGTTTTTTTTTTGGTCAACTTTTGGGTCCTGTAAAAAATAGTAAACTTAACAAATTTCATAAGTTAAAAATTGCATATTATTCTTTGAACATTTATGAAGAGAAACAGAGTAGTCCGGTCAAAAAATATTAATTTTCAACGATTTTACAGGAAATCTACGAAAAAAGTTGTTTTCCCATGCAAAATACATGCAAATTTTCAATAGCTTACAAAAAAAAAATGAAAACATACGTATCTATTTTTTTTTCAATTTGTGACAAAATGAGACCCGGAAATGGACAAAATTCCAAAATGTCATTATTAACGGCCACCCTAATAATTACATACAATATAATTACATAATTCACATGTTATAAATTTAATTACATAAATATAATCAGATGAGAATGTTGAAATTTAATATTAATGAAAACCTGAAACAGAAAAATTTCATTAGTCATGAAGATTCGAACCCGGGTTTTCCAGCTGCCAGTCCAGTAGGCTAACCACCAGCCCATGAGAGATATGAATGACCAATATGGAATAAACCTTATAGCTAGACAGTTCAGTAACAGACACCGTTGGCTCAACTATCAGACCCAGGTTCGGCCGACCGTCTGGTATTGGTTTTTATTTAGAGTTTATTTATATTATTATCGGCAACTTACTTACAAACTAATCACCTATTTTTTTAAATAATTTTTTGGTTGTCACAACCAAATTATGTTTGGAGGTCATAACCAATTTATGTTTTGTTGTCACAACGAAATTATGTTTGGTTGTCACAACGAAATTATGTTTGGTTCAACCAAATAAGAGCAACAAAATAATAATGTTGCCCCAAACAACTTGTTGTGTTACGCCAACCATATAGTTTTGTTATACAAACCAAATTATTGTTGTTACAACCAAGAATCGTCAACTAATAGTATATTAAGCAACAAAAGGGTTAAAGGCAACCATTTGTTTCAGCTGATGTTTGTGTACGAGTGAGAGTCGAGGGCGAAGCCCGAGACAAAACGAGTACACAAACATCATTATAAACAAATTGGACTGACTTTAAACCCCTGTTGCTTACGATACTTTTTATTCCAAAGGCACAAAAGAGGTGCCTTTAAATGCTTATAGGTTAGGGTCAAAATGCGTTCATTTGTTTGACCGTATGAAAATGGCGTCCATTTTTTCCCTAAGGCGAAAAAAATGCATGGATCAGCTGTTCATTTTTTCCCTAGGGAAAAAATGGACTCCATTTTCACACGGCCAAACAAATGAATGCGTTTAAACCCTGCCTGCAGGCATCTAAAAGCGCCATTTTTGTGCCTGTGGGATAAAAAAAATATTGTTGCTAAAACTAAACCCTTTTTCTCAGTGTGGTATTCTATTTTAGAGCTCAGTGATAAGTGTCTATACTGTACTTACACTGAAAAAAATATTTTCGTGGAACTGCGATAATTATGGGCAGATTGGCAATATTTTATTGCTGTTTTGGGAACTGCCATACGTATTGGTGTTTCAGCCATACGGCTGTGTGAAACCGCGAGTCATATTGTAAGGTTAGGTAAAATGGACAGTGGCGCACCAATGCATTATGTCAAACTTCTACATAACCTGTCAACCATACTCAAATGTTTAATCTCATCACAGTATTTTTTTCAGTGTATAGAAGCAAAATCTGCTAATTTTTAATTTGTTATTTTTAAATTTTAACTTTTTCGTATTTATTGAAAATTAATACTCTATCACTACATTTTTAAAATCAGATTCTTATACACCCGAACAGCAACGGAAGTTTCAGCAATATTGGTAAAATAGATGCAAGGTTCTAAATCTTGCCTCAACCTTGAGAATATTGCTGAAACATCCGGTGCTATTCGCGCATATAAAATGTAGGTATTTATTAAATTTTCTTCTTTTCTCTTAAACATAAAATATCATGCATTTGTAACAAAGAAAAAAGTTTGATAGTTACAATTATAATTATTAAGTAAGATGTTTTTTTAAAAGTGTTTTTGGCCAATGTTTAATAATTATAATCATTGACAATTTTTATCTTAAAATAAAAAATACCGGTTTTGCACTAGTATTTCTAAACCATAAAAAATACAATTGTGTACTTACAAAAACTCAAAAATTTTCAATAATTTCTTAATAAGCGCACAAAGAAATGTTTAATTCACCGTTTTTTAGATTAAAATTTTCACTCTTTGTAAAATGTCAGTAGAAAGGTACAGTGAGTATAACCCTGTAAAATCAGTAGGATCTTTCAGAGGGTTAACTCCCCTTCCAACCCCATCCCCACCTCATGTGTTTCTCATCCCCTATTGCAGTTGCGAACCCCCACCACAGTTAAGATCTGTGAATGGCATAAAGACAGATTCAAAGAGAAGGCGCGAGAGAGTTGAGAACATTTTTGGGACACTTTAACATTTAAAAAATGCAATCAATACTGGCATAGTAGTTACTAAATCCTATTAAAAAGTACATGGGTTTTTTAAAAGTTAGTGTAACACACGTCTAGCGAACTCGATTTCTCACGACGAAGTGCGGCGAAGTGATTATGGAAGTAGAAATGTGTAGCAGTTTCTACTGTCTCTTCGTTCCCTAACCAATCCCTGAGCTTTTTTCTGTCAATGCTGAAAGTGTTGTCCACCCCATTTGTCAATTCTTTTTTAGTTTTTATATGCTTGAGGTCGACAAAGTATATAATTGTTTTCTTCTACAAGTTATTAATAATTTTTTTGAAGAATAGAAACACTTTTATCGATATTAAAGTAGTATAAGGTATTCACTGCAAAAACAGGTATCTTATTTTAAGACATCTATGTTGTCATCTTTAAGACATTTTTTGGTATCTTATAATTTCAATAAATGAGGCGTCTTAGAAAATTACAAACCAATGAAATAACTTAAAATAACTGTAAGACACTTTCTAAATGTCTTATAGACATTAGAATAATACATCCATAAGACACTTGTTTTTACAGTGATTACAATACTATTAAACTACAAAATATTATTTTGGTTTTATTTTTTCATCAAGAATGTCGGCTTTACAGTTTGTTAAGCAAAGCGCATCAAAAGTGGACGGTCATTAAAATGTGATGATTTTCTAAAAAAATGTATTACGTTAAAAAAACAACAACAAAAAATGAAAACTTTTGTTCTGTCCATAACATTAAGTGGGCATAGGCAGTCAGGGACGTTTAAATATACGGTTTTTCTCGATTTTTTTTAAGAAAAACGAATGATGGTTTTTTATTTTAAATTTTTACATGAAATTAACCTATATTTAAAGAACATTTCTGAATTTATTTATTAAAAAATTATAAAAGTTATAATAAATTTATTTGGTCTCCTAAAAAAAAAGTTTTTTTGTGGTGGACATCATAAGTCCCGACAGGATCATCCAAAATCAAAATACCAAAAAGTTTTCTTTAGTAGATTAGCTTCTTTAGTACTTAAGCGAAGCACATTTAAAAAAAAAAATTTAATTTTTTATAGCACTTTAACCTTTGCGCTACCAGACCGTTTTTTGTAACGCGGACTACCGTATATCTACCCCGGGTAGACACGAATTTGTTTATTTGTATTTTACAAAATAGACTTAAAATCATCCAAGTTTTTTTTCTATATTTGTTGTCTGTCAACAAATACACTCAAAAAATGGTTTGGTTGCAACAACCGAAATTTCGGTTGTTCTAACCGAACTGATCGGTTGCCTATGACCCGACCTAACTAGTCGGTTGTTGAAACCAAACTGGTTCGGTTGAAGTAAGTTCGGTTAAAGTAACCAATCAGTTCAGTTACTTTAACCGAACTGTTCGGTTGATAATAATATTAAAAGTTCAGTTGATCCAACCAAACAGTTCGGTTCTGATTTTTATATTTTTTAGATTTACTTTAAAAAACAATTATTTCGATTTTTATTATTATAGATTAAATGTTATTTACCATTCATTAAAAAGAAAAAAAAAACCAAGTATTAGAGGAATTGAGCCCGCGACCCTTGGATTTGTAGCCAAGTGCCATGACCACTAGGCCACCATTGTTGTTGAACTCAGAACTCGGCAGCCGATAGTGACTCGTCGCTACGGGAAAGCGATATTTTCGAAATTAAATATCTCGTTAACTATTGAGAGGTGGCATCAATTATCTAACAGTAAAATTAATGTTCAGTAATGATCTTTAATTATTGTAAGTTTCATCAAAATTCAATTACAAAATTTCTATCAATGAAAATTTTTATAAGTCCACTTTTTAGAGTAGTAGGGGTATGATTAACCGAATTCTTTGGTTGAAACAACCGAACTGTATCAACCGAACTTGTTTCGTCAATACAACCGAACCAGTTAGATTAAGGCAACCATTCGTTTGTTTGTGGCAACCGAACTATCTTCAACCGAACTCGGTTTGGTCATGTTAACCAAACCATTTAAGCTTTAATACGTACTAAATCAATAATTTATACACGGAAAGACTTTCGATTTTAATACTTAATATTATAGTATTTATTTTTACAAAATTTCGATAGGAAACCAGGATATATCGTTATATTTTCAGAATTTACTATTTCTATTTAATATTTACTATTTTCGATAGGAAATGTTAAAAGAAACTTGAATCGACATTTTGTTGGGAAAATTGCTATTGAGTTTTGGAATTAGTAAAATCGAGATTAATAAGTAATTCCTATAAAAAGGCAAATAAACCGATCTTCATGATTATTATATTATTGTAGGTTACCTGTGGTAATTGACATTCCATATATTTTTAACACTTTTTTATACATAGAAACACAATCACCGTCACAAACGAAATCCTAACATAACCTAAACACTAACGATAATACGCACGCACATATATATGCTTAACGAATCGCACAATACATATAATGTTTGAAGGGAAAAGTTTTCTTATATACTAATCGACATAATACATTACCACTTTTGAGAAAAATCCACAAAAATCACAAGTTTCCATCTGTGAACAATAGTTGAAGTTTGACATCCGCCAAATTCAAACTTCACTTAAAAGTTTTTACATGATATAACCGGTTTATATTAAATAAAACTATCACGTAGAAAGTATTTATTGTGTTATTTTTCACCCACTTTACGACAACGTTAATGATTTAATCGTTTCTTTTAAGAGAGAAATTATATAATCCGAATAAGCAAATCAACAGTGACAAGACGCGCACAACGGTTAAACTGTCATGGCCGCCAATTTTCCAATAGTTAATGGAATTTCAACAAAGCATTATTTTGAAATATAATCTTTTTAATAGTAAGATGTTCAAGATGAACTTATTTTATTGTTGCTTCCTATTGAATATAGTAATATTTTTAACCTATTTTTGTAAATATTTTTATAAAAATTATTATTTAATAAAAATTAAATAATTTTAATTATTTTTTTTAGATTATACTTTTTCCTAGTTTCATTTTCCTTTTAAAAAAAGCAATCTTTCCAGTTTTAAATAGTAAATTTTAATTTCAAAATATATAAATATTAACTTTTAAAAAAGTATATTCTTCTAGTCCTGTAGTATAAAATACCATTTTACAGTTATATCCTGATTTACAATCGAAATTTTGTAAAAATACATATTATAATATTAACTATTAAAACCAAAAGTTCTTCCGTGTATAAGATATCGATATAAAATAGCTATAAATATTAATACAAAATTGTTTAAACAAATTATTATTAAAATACCCTGAGTTACCTTAGTAGACCTCGCTTACTTACATTTACAAATGTTATAAATAATCAAGAAGAAATGTAAAAAAAAAATTTTTTTTTAATTTTTCGAAAGTAAATCAAAAGTTGTTCAGTGACTTAAAATTGCAATTAGATTAAAGCAAAACTCTAAAAGTTATCTCAATTCAAATATTTTCGTGTCTACCAGGGGTAGCATCCGGTACCCGTGCAGAAATTGCCCTAGTTTGCCCTACTTAAAGTAGGGCTCAGGCATGGGCCTCGTCAGTTTTCCTTGTTTAAAAAAACTGAAAAAATGTTATTAAATTTTTAATTAGGTAGCATATTAGAAACATTTATGTATATTTTAAAGAATTAATCGTTTTAATCGCAGTTGAATATAATGAAATGACTTTAAATTATAAATTATAATTTATTTCATATTACTAGATTTTGACATGGGCTTCTATTCAAAGCCCTAAGAAGGGAAAACCACTAATTACCCCGATAACGCCACAATTCAGGTATCATTGATGTTTTGCGTATTAGAATATCAATGAAACTATTTCAAACTTATAAAATTTTTTATTTTCGATTCTAAAAATAATTTGTATAGAATTTTATTGAAAAATAGTTTGTATATGAACTTCTATATTTAATTAGAAAGAATCATACATTTAAAAGAATATTACTTTTCCTAGCCTAATGACGTTATATTTACTTGTTTGCCAGTATAAAATATTAATAATTTGAAATAATTTTAATTTATGTTGAGAATTTTGATAATTACAATTTTACTATTTACTATGTATTTAAATTTAAAATAAATTATAATTTATTTCACATTACTAGATTTTGACATGGGCGTCTATTTAAAGCCCTAAGTAGGGAAAACCACTAATTACCCCGATAACGCCACAATTCATGTATTACTGAAGTTTTGCATATTAGACTATCAATTAAACTATTTCAAACTTATAAAATTTTTTATTTTCGATTCTAAAAGTAATTTGTATAGAATTTTATTGAAAAATAGTTTGTATATGAACTTCTATATTTAATTAGAAAGAATGATACATTTAAAAGAATATTACTTTCCCTAGCCTAATGACGTTATATTTACTTGTTTACCAGTATAAAATATTAATAATTTGAAATCATTTTATTTTATGTTGAGAATTTTGATAATTACAATTTTTCTATTTAGTATGTACCTATTTAAATTTAAAAAATATATTTTTTATATTGTCAATTTTTTGAATTGATATTTTGTAAAATTTTATTTAAATTTATTTACTTATTTATAATTACGTAAACTATTTTAAAAAAAAATTTTTACAATTAGTATTAGCTCACTTATAAAAACAATTTATTAATAGAAAAATATAAATGATTTTTTTTTAAATTTAAAATAAATATACATAAATATATGTAGATATATGTATGTATATTTATATATCCATTAAAATAATATACATTTTTATTAGGTTAAAACATTCAAAGGTGATACATATATTTTATTACCACAACAAGTAATAGATCTAATGACTTATAGTTCAAGAAAACGATTAAAATAAAATAATCCTAAGCCAGTGTGGCTGGGTGGGCTAAGGCGCCCGCCATTTGTGTCCTTAGGTCTAGGTTTCTGGAGTTCGATCCTCCTTGCGTGCGGTATTTTTAATTCTTAGTTATAAGTGTTTGTGTGTACAAAAAAAATTAATTAAAATAAAAATATAAGTTTAAAATAAGATATTTAAGAATAAATTAAAAGTGAATTATATAAATAATTGTAGTAATCCTTCCTTGATTTGTAAAAAAAAATAGAAAAGAAATAAATGAAACTAAAAAAAAATACAAAAATATTTTTTTAAGAAATTAATTTAATGTAATTACATTATTATTTGTTTAATGCTTTGCTTTGCCGTTGTATATATCTACTCAGGTTTTTTATTTTAAAAACGGGTAAGGCTCTGACGAGTTTTCCATATGTAGGGCATT
The DNA here is from genome assembly GCA_037103525.1 of Ganaspis brasiliensis. Classification (NCBI taxonomy): domain Eukaryota; kingdom Metazoa; phylum Arthropoda; class Insecta; order Hymenoptera; family Figitidae; genus Ganaspis; species Ganaspis brasiliensis. The sequence goes on from JAZKLR010000179.1 coordinate 26,348, forward strand.
GATGTGCAAAAGCGTTACAGCCTTGTAAGGCGCTTACCAGTTTTCCCGACAAGGGCCTTACCAGAGATAAGGAAAACTGGCAAGCACCCCTTGAGGCCCACATCGACATTTCTGCACGGGTAGCGCGAAGGTTAAAGTGAAAATCGTGATTTTTGCTTAAAAAATGGATCATTTTTATTTTTTCAAACAAATGATAAACTTTACAAAAAAAGTCTTCCGCTCAAGTACAAGCTAAATATGTATAAAAGATGTGCAAAAAATTGCAAAATGATCGGTGCGTAGTTTTTCTAAGATATAGTGTCCACCGACTCTGAAAATATGGTTTTGAGAAAAACGCGTTTAACCTTCTCGCTATCGCAGAGGTTTGAAATCAGAATTTCATGTTCAAATCAACTTTTAGAGAGAACGGCTGCATGGAATTTCAATTTTCTTTTTTTAAAACATTCAGTAATAAATTCTTAAGAAATTTGTGAGATTGATTTGAACATCAAATTCTGATTTCGAACCACTGTGCGCCACAAGAAACGACACGACAATCACGGGCCTTATAGGGCCTTATAGGCAACGCACTAAACGTGCTCTCTCTCTTTCAATTTTGCTCGCATCGACTTGAAATTTCCAGACAACATTTCTAAGATGCTATACTTTAATACAAAAAAATTTCTAAAAACACTGAAAAAAATTTTTGTTAATTTAACATATAATTTGGGTAAAAATTTCATTGCAGCAGAAAGTCAACCATATGTGTAAATTTAACGTCAAAATAAAGAGTCTTTTAACTAGGGTTGTAAGGTGTGAATCGTTTCATTGAAACATTGAAACTTTCATTGGAACTTTCAATGTTTCATGGACGAAAGTTTCAAAGTTTCATGAACTTTGAGTGGAGGGGATAGAATTTAAATTTCGCGCCTTCAAATTTATTTGTCAAGTAAGGTAAGGTTATTTTGCCCATGTATTTGCGCCATATTGAAACTTTGAAATGTTTCATGAAGCATTGAAACTTTCATGAAACATTTCAATTAGGAAAGTTTTATGAAACTTTCCAACCCTACTTTTAACAATGATCTAAGAGTTAACCCTAAGAATTTCATTCACCTGAAAATCGCAGATAGTTTTTTCTGTGAATCGATTTATTAAATTTTGTGACTGCCTATGCCCCCTTAACTAAACATTAAAAAAAATTTAACTTTTGTTTAAAATTTCGTTGAATATAAAGAAAGGAGCTTACCAATGAGACCTTAATGAGCGTTGTAAGTTTAATAATAAACAAAATACAAAACTTTTTGTAAAGCCTTTATTCGCTGTATTGTGTGAGCAAAAGTCATTGAGCGGTATAGTTTATATATCGGATTTTTAAATTTCGGTTGAAATTTCAGTTAATAATAAAGTTTTTAAAAAATCATTACTAATAAGAAAATAATTATAAGTATTTTCTTTTTTCTATTTTTCTATTTTTTTATTTATTCCTTTTTCTGTTCATTTTCGTAGGACCGCTAAAAAAGAAAACAATTACTAACTTTGAACTTCAAATTAATTTAAGTACAAAACTTTTAAACTCACAGATTATAAAAAGTAATTTCAAAATAAATCAAGAAGGTCCTTACCCTCAGGTCAGGACATTACAATCACTGGACAATTAATGGGGGAGACCGGGGTAGTTTGGCGCAGGGTCTGGTTGACGCACTTGAGTTTATTCAAAGGTGAAAAGTCGACTTTCACTTTTTTGTAAGAAAACTTTTTATTTTTTATTAATTATTAGTTAATTTTTATTATAAAATTTCTCAATAAGGCTTGACTTACAATATAATATACTTAAAATCATATATTTTTACACATGCGCCAACTAGCCCTGGGTCGTGCGCCACTTAACCCCGGCGGGCCGGGGCTTTTTGGCGCACTTTGAAATACTCCAAATAAACTGTTCACTGAAATCTTTTATCTATTAAAATAATCTGCAGCGCGATTGTTTTAAGCCAATTTCAGATTATTTAATTTCTATTTGGTATAAAAAAAGAGTGCTGCAGATTAATTTAATCCAAAACAATTTTCTGTGTTTTAAAAACAAAAATAAGAAATGTTTTAAAACTTTTTTTTTTAAATAAAAGCTGATATGTCAAGCAAGGTTCCTGTGCAGTACAGTTTCATAAATGTAAAATTTGCAGAGTTAATCAAGAAAGAGTGAAAAGTGCCCCAAGTAGCCCCGGTCTTTTCAATACACACAAAATTTCTGCTCTTTTCTTATTATGCATACTCAATTTGGGTAAAACTGATCCGAATTACTTTGGTACCAATATTAAAATTAACAAAAAATAAAGACTTTTATTGAAATATTAAAAATTTATGTTAATATTTACTTTTAAAAGTTGAACAAAAAGTAAAAAATGATAACAGTTAAATTCGTTCAGGTTAAAAGTACGAGTTTTCGTATACAAAATCACAGTGCGTCTCCGCAACTATACTTCGAAAATTGCCTTTTCAGTTTGAATTTAAATATCAACTTGTAACTAAGGTTATATCATTTTTGTGACCAAAAAGGATACTTCAAGACAAAATAATATTTTTTGTTTTTTTTTAATGTGATGTCATCCTTTAAGGTGAAAGTCTTATTTCTGAATTTAAAAAAATTGTGCAACTACGAGTTGCATTCGCCCTAAAACTGAAGGGTTCCGTTACCTCCCTACACTGAGATACAGCTTGTATTATTAAATAATATAACTCTATATCTAAGTTTCGAATAAAACCGTTCGAAAATAGGGATAGCATCACTAAATTTTAAATACTAGGTATATTTGCATTGAAACATAAATTACGAATTATTATTTCCAAACGTCATTTACTCTCTAAATCTAAATTACTTAAAAATAACTAATTATTACCCTGGAAGAAAAACTTATTGAATAAAACCTCTAGTGGATTATGAATCGGGTTGGAAATTTTGAGGTTAGATTATCATATTTTACACAAAATTTGGAATTTTTAATTAATTGAGCTACTTAAATAAATTATGTGCAGGGCTGTTAGATTTGATAATACTTTTTAAAATTGAACAAATATATTAAATTTTTATTGAACATTTTTCAAAAAAATAAAAAACACTTGAAAAATTAAAATGATTTGATTCTGAGTTAATCGGAAATTTTCTTTTAAGAAAGCAGATTCACTTGAGCTCTCATGACCGATTCAGAAAAAAGTGAATAGGTTTTTTTTTCCTGGTAGTAACATCGTGCGGCTGATTTTTCGTTTCAGCAATTAGTAAAAAGTAACTAATTATTAGCAAAATATGACTAATTATTAGTAAAAAATAACTAAAATATACCCAATGGGAATGTTCAAATTTGATTACTTAAACTAGTAAACAGAATTTTACTAAAATATTAGTTATTTTGACAAAACCTAAAAATGGATTTGACTAATAATTAGTTATTCTTTACTAAATGATTAGTAGAAATATAACTATTTGAATTAGTGACTGAGTTTTTGTTTTCAAATTAGTTATTTTAAACTAATTCAGATTTAGAGAGTACATTGATTATATCTCAGTGTAACTGTAATTTTTCAACTATGCACGGAAAAAATGTTTTGTGTAAGTTTTAACTTTTTTCTTGGAATGAGTTTCCACTCTTCAAAGAGTGAAAATTGAGCCACTCCGCCCAGAGTGAGATCTCATTCTTATAGAGTGAAGTTTCACTCCAGCTCGTGTGGAAATTCACTTCAAAATTAGAGTGAGTGTTCACTTTTCGCTTGGAGTGAATTCCCGCTCGAATTGGAGTCTATCATAAATATGATAAACTTTATTCAAAACAATTTTTTCGAGTATGATGCAGAGATCTGGAATTATCCACTAGGATTTTTTAAAAAAAAAAAGTTTTTAATTGTCAACGCTGTCAAAACTGATTTCAATTAGGTTTTCTACATTTTTTCGCGCAATCTGCAGGTCAAACTACATATGTTATGTATAGAGCTAAATTTCATCTATCTATATGTATATATAGGTCAAATACTTTGACAGCTAGAGGGGCAGGGCCATTTTAATGCATTTTAGGCTAAAAAATCATGTTTTTTTAATTGAAGGTAAGTTTTCCTCAAGTTTACCATATAAACTTTTTGGTAGGGTACTCTAAACATGTTAATTAACCAACTTTTTACTAATTCAATTAGTAATAGAGTATTAGTAATCTGTAGTTTCAGACTAATTCACAGTTAACGAATCCACTCTATTTAATACCCACAACATACATATAATATGGAAATGGAGGAAATAGATGTTTTGACGCCATTTTGGGAAAACCACCCTCAATTTCGTCAGTTGGCTTTTGCCGAAGCTTTTACTCAAGGGGACAAAAGAGAAAAGTGCGAGGGGTTGGTGGGACAAAACAATTTTGGTAAAGGGAGTTGAGGGGGTGTAAAGGGATCGTCCTTCTCTACAAAGTATGTTGCCCATTGGTCAGATCTTCCAGTTCAAGTATCGATTATTGCATTCTATGTCAATCGAGTACTGCTTCTGGTACATAATAAGTATTAGCTTTTACAAGTTTTCCTTCGATTCCATATTCTATACCGGGGGTGTGGTTTATTCTTATTATAATAGACATAGGAACCACATACGACCAAACCCACAATTCAAATAATCCTTTCTAATTGGTGAAAAGAATATTGCCATTTATTACTTTACATTTTTCATCTACTATTACTAAAAATAATAATTTTTTATGTGTAACGAAAATACTTTCTACCACTATGCGTACTCAATTTCACAATTATATATAAGTAAATTCTGCCCGGCGAAGAAATTCCAACTTTCGAAAAATAACGGTTCAAGTTCACTGAGATATACGAATGTAAATTTGCTGAAAGTTTTGCCTGATGAGCTTTAGGCCATTTCCTAAATGTCTATATAAGCATTAAGCTAAATGACTGATTGAATCCAGGCAATTAATCATTAATCGCCTAAAATTTTTAGTCTCTTAGGTAAATGCCTATAGGCATTAACTTAAACGCGGAAAGCGCGTCAGGCGAATAGAAATAATGTTGATACTTTAATTATGAATCAGTGTTTATAATCTTTGTATTTACATATTCTTAGTTAAAACTAGCTTTTAAAATTAATATTGTAGAATATTTAAAATCAAATTTAGTCTCCTTGATTTACGCGAGTGTCACATTACTTTTCTTAACTCAAAATGGAAAGTGTTTCTGTAAATAGAGATGAATTTGAAAAAAAAGTTAAAGAGGCACTTGATGCCACCAAAGCTTGACTTGCTGTAGTAATTAAATTTATTGTTAATTAGTGGATTATTATTAAGCAGACTTAAACATTTGTATAATAAATAGAAATAAATTGAAAGTTCTTCTAATATGCAAAAAAATTGAGTTTCAGAAACTTTTTATTTTTTAAAAATTCCTTACTTACACTGCAAAAACAGGTGTCTTAAATTGTTCAAAAATGTCTTAAATTAAGACATTTTTCGTGCCTTAGACACCAAAAGTATCTTAATTTAAGACATTTTTGTCCAATTTAAGACACCATGTTTTTGCAGTGTAGTTTTAAAAATAGCCAAGGTAGGCCCATGGTTAACCCATCATTGACATTTTTCTATTGAGAAATAGAAATATCAACATTATTTCTATTCGCCTGACGTGTGCTTTCCGCGTTTAGGTTAATGCCTAGGCATTAACCCATGTGACTAAAAATTTCAGGCGATTAACAAAATAATAATCGTTAACAAGTCTATTTTCCTATTCGCCCGCGTTTAGCTTAAAGCCTAGGCTTTAAGCTAATCGACGGATTTTTCTTTTCGCCTACGATATATATATAATGATTTATTTTATAATAAACAAACAAAAAATATTTTGATTATTTCAATAGAGAGTGTAAAATTGTAAATAACAGGATCAGGAAAAGGTGAACATTATATTCTGTTTTATAAATTTTCCAAGAAGTAAATAGAGATTATAATACAGTGCTGATGGTGTTTTAACGGAGATAGAGACAGAGTAGAAAAATGTGAAGAAGGAGCTATTTTCAAGAAATACTTAGACTTGCTCGCAGTATACTCATAAAAAGTTTATGGCACCGTGGAAAGAAGGACGAAGCATAAGATCTAGTGTCGGAATTAACGTTGTTTTGTAATTACTTGCCGTCCGGTCGACTGACTCTACCACTCTGGTAAACTACAGTGTGATCTCTAACTTGTTAGACATTGTTTAAGATCTTCCTCCTACGTTTATTATCTACATTAGACTTTCTATGCTACTATTTTGTCTGTTTCTTCTTTCAGTATAACATTCACTATCTTCATCTTTGATGTAAAATATATGTTTTCCTCCACAAGCGTAATAATTTAATACATATATACAATATATCTTTGATGACAAACGAGAGAATTTCAGTTGCTCCTTCCGCTCCTACATTGCAAAAAATCGGAAACTGTTTTTTTTTGAGTAATTTTCGTTAGTATACACTGAAAAAAATACCTTGCACCCATTTTTCCTTGTTAGTTAAGGCGCAAACTAGAGAAGGTTAGTGAAAATCACAAGGATAATTTGTACTCCCAAGTATTTAGGAATTATATTATATTAACACCAAAATTTGTGCGATCGTCTGCTTTTATTACTGCAAAAAGTTCTTTATTACCTAAAATACATATGTCAATACTTTCTTTCTTTAAAACATTAGTGGTTAAGATAAATAATACCAGTAGTGTTTGCCATATATTTTATGGTTATGTTGATTTGACTTTTTCAGAACAAAATATTAAAACTTTCGTTAACTTAGGTATTATTTTGAAGATTAATTGATACGAAGTAACTCATTTGCACTAGGAAATTGTAACATTTCACCTGATTTATAAATTTTGTTCTGTTTTTGAGAATAACAAGTCGAACAAATTTGATTTATTAGAATTAACTTCTCTTCGGTTGCTAGCTTAACATGGAATCCTTGTCATTTTAACTGAAACGACTTCAACTATAGCAAAATCGTTGTTTTTGACACAAACTTTTTTTTCAGAGTAGTAAGTATGAAGCGCAAGCATATATGTTACGTTCTCTTATGAAAAAGAAGTACTTAGGGGAGGTGGGGGCAAGACGGGGTACCTGCCTTAATTAATAAACTAATTAACCAATCATGATCATTTTTTGCATAACATAGCACCGTTACAATAGTTTTTGATATATTGACCAAGTCACCGATTGATGAAACCGAGTTTTTTTATTTGTTACATGAAAAAAACTGTTTTTGACAATTTTCTTGTCATTTTTGCATTTTATTTAGAACGTGTAATTTGTTTATTTTTTTTTTTTTTGTTATTTTTAGAATGTTAAAAAATCTATGTTATTATATTTTTTTATATGTATTTAATGATAAAAAACACAAAACCTCTATAGAAAAAGTATATTTTTTATTGACTAAAGTAGCACCAATGAACTTGAAGGGACCAATAAAGCATACCAGGTTAATCATAAGTCAAAATAAAAGTGTCCTGAAGTTCCACCTTTTTCATAATATGAAACTGTCAAAAGTAAACAATATACTTAATAGGTGGAAGTATCTATTACACTGTTGGGTAACCTAAACGATAAGGAACTATAAACGCTGTCGCGTAACAGTTCCATAATTGAAAGTATATTTATGACTACATTTTTACCTACTAAATACGTTTAGTAATAAAAACGCTATATCTTTTCTCCGTGTGGCAAATAAGTTTGACGTCAAAAATCTTCATTCCAAGAAATTTATAATTTCAAAAATAAGAGTTTTTAATATAGTCACCAGTATGATCTACGCGTGAATTTTTACGATCATATATATTTATACACATTTAAAGTGATCTAAAGTATTACATCAAGATGTATTCATAACACGGATTTTTTTTACTTTTGGTAAAAATTAGTCTGTTGAAAGCTTACCACAAATAATTACTAATAGTGAAATTAGCCACACACAGGTCGAGTCACGCTTTGATGAGAGGGGAATTTTGTCGGAACAGACTAATATACCCCTGAAAAGGGGGAAAAGTTAAAAAAAAACAATAATGCCACAAAAAAAGAGGGTTTTTTTCTACATTCTATTGTACGCCTCTTTTATATTGTTCTTGATTTTAATAGTATTATATGAAATTAAAAAACCTAATTAAAAAAGTCGTGGATAGCATTTTTATTTAACTTTTTTGATATATTTATTATTTAAAAAAAAGGTTTCTTAAAGTATTATCTGTCGCAAAAAAGTACATTTCTTAGCAATGATGAAATCGTAATAAATGTACTTTGCAAAACACAATCTCTTATATTATTTATTTATTTTCTAATAAAATTTAAGCTCAATCTGATATTTAGAAGTAATTTTTTGTGATCTTTTTAATTGTAATCTGACATTTAGTTTAAAGCATTTAGATATCTAACCTTAAAGTATTGTTTTGTGTAAGAAACTATTTAGTGTAGGGGATAGTCGGGTATAAGTTCGCCCTGCGGCTAAGTCCGTTTGTTTAAATAACTTTTGACAAAATTAAAACTCAGTAAAATTGTTTAAAGTAATGAAGTTTGGTAAGATAACAATGGTTTCTACAGAAGTTTCTGGTAATCGGTTAGTTATTAACAGCAATATTAAATAAATGTTAAAATATGGTGCTTCCAAATGATAATTATTTTAAATTTTAGAAAACTTGTATTTATATTATATCGTTGAAAGATTTTGATTTTTTTTTTATTTATCAAGTTTTTTCAATTATTTTTTTAAAAACTTACTATTTATTTACGTCTGAAGCTATTGCTGTTTCAAATGAATGTTCAGTCAACATTGGTACAAGTAAGAAAATGTCCGCTTTTGAGGCAATTTTCGTGATTTAAACAATCACAACAAACAGAATGTTATGTTTGTTTAACACCAGAAGGACTCTAAGAAATTCAAAACTACTGCGCAGACGAACGGGAAATAAGAAACAAGATCGACCAGTGCGCCAAATATTCTCTCAAGTTTGGTGTTAATATTGCCTCACAAGCGGACATTTTAGTTCTTGTACCAATGTTGCTTGAAATTTTCATTGGAATATTTCGAAACTTGGAGTGTTAGGGTCAGGCAAGTTTCAGAAATAATCTTTTGTTGTGTGGGATGCTATTTAACTTCAAAATTTTTTTTACTCTTAGGTGTGTTATTTATACTTTAAGATATATTTTTCCTATATACAATTAAATTCGATTAAGAAACAGTTAAAAATTTGAAAAATAAGATAAATTAAAGACTAGCATTTTGGCCATAATAGACACATACTTGTCTAAAATGGCCTACCTAATGTATATTTTCTTAGTTTAATATTTGCTACAAATTAGAAGATTTTTCTAAAAAGGAAATGATTAAATATTTTTCTATAATGTTTTTCTTATTAAATACTCACGTTTGCTTTAATAAATATCGTTGAATTTTTCAAAATATGCGATTTTAGTGATACGATATAAAAACTTGTTAATATCAGTTTGCAATATTCTAAAACTCTCAATAAACTTTTTTAACTAAAGTTATTTAATTCAAATTTCTTTGAATTATATTTTGTGCAACATAACTCATCAAATGTATTTATAATGTTAATAATTTGAGATATTTGTGAAAAAATAGCATTCCTAACCTCAAAATCAATTCTCTGTTGTTCACTGAGTTCACTGACAGCGCAGCGTGGGCGCGGGCAATTTGAAAATCTATTTGAGACCTTGTCAGCAGCTGATGGTACTTCTTATTGTTCCCGCTAGGATGCGCGCATTTCTATAGGCCGTTTTATGCACACACGGGGTACGCCATTTTATACAAGTTGATATATTTTTACTTTTTATTTTATTTAAAGCAATTAAAGTAAAATTACGAATTATAAAAAAGCTTGATGGAAAGATGAAGAAATACACGATAAGGTAATAATAGTATATAATAAATTATTACAAAGTTACACTACAAATATTGGTTTCAAAATGCAAGCAAAAACTATAAGCTTTAGAGACGAAAAATATAATCTTATCTTATTTAATCAGTTTAAAGATTTAAAAACTCAAATAACTTGCAGATGGTACATTTTATGTTTAAAAATATAAAATTAACATTAGTTGATGAGAATTTTTCCCCTAAAGTGTTTTATTAAGAATTGGCCATATTAGACACTAGGCCGTTTTAGACACACTTCCCCTATTCAAAGTTAGAAGTGTCAAAACTCTAGTTTTGAGAAGAACGTGTTTAAAGTTCAGCGGCCATGCATTTTAAAAATTAAAAATAAGATTGTTTTGTGTTTTTAATCACTATAAAGTTATGATAAATGCATGATTCGACGTGGGAAATTACGTAGATTGTTTTTCAGCAAAAAAAAAAAAAAATCGAAAATCTAAATCTGATTTAGAAAAAAGCGAATATCTCAGAAAATAAAATCGATAAGTAAATCTTAGTAGATTTGACTACTTTTCAACTACCTTTCACCAATTAACTGTTGTATTGTAGTTAATTCTACCTTTTTTACAATTGTTTTAATGATATTTTCACAACTAAGAAAAAGTAGTTCATTTTAGTAACCCGTGCAGAAACTGCCTTAAATGGCCTTGTTATTAATATGGCTTTTGAAAGGTCCCTATAAGGTTGCCCTATTATTAAAATTTCCATCTAGCCTTATAAGTCCCTAATCAGGTTGCCTTAATTATTAATCAGGACAAAATCAGGTACGGAAATGCGGTCCCTTTTTACGTTCCTCATCGGGTCCGTTCAGGGTCCGTACCTACTGAGGCATATAATATTATTATTTATTATTTATTTATTTGCCTTTATTTACGTTAGTATAATAGTAATATATATGGTTGTAACGTGTAATTCTTAGTAAGTGTAACTTTATGAACCTCTAGCCTTATGAGGACCCTATAATTCCCTAATCAGGTTGCCTTAAGGTATTAGTCGCGTAAAATGATTTTCGTCAGATTTTTTTAAAACTTTGTATCTGTATTTATGAGGTATTTATCTATGAAATGAGATCTATCCTATTAATTTTGACCACTTCTGAGGTTCAAAATATTAATTCAAAGTTTATACCTTTTACATGCAATAGCACAAAATGCATGTAAAAAATGTCTCTTATATTCAATTATAAAAAAACATGTCGTCAGTTTTTCAAATAAAACTACTAAGTTACACATTGAGATAAAATAAATCCTTTAAAAAAAAAATTAATTTTATTGACCACGCCGTATAAAAAATACAATAATTTAAAAATTCATAATTTTTCATTTTCACGTGGTTTCATTGAAAAATGTCAAAAACGTGTAAGCAATACATCACGATAACTTATAGTACCTGACTCAAAATCGTGAAAATTACATATACTATATTAGAAGAGGTCACAAGGAAGCAAGTGAGTTGATATAAAAGTTTATTTTTTGTTCTTTTTATTTTGCGGGAGTTTTGCGGGAGCATTTACGCGACTAATACCTTAATTATTAATCAGGTCAAAATAAGGTATGAAAATGCGGTCCCTTTTTACGTTTCTAATCGGGTCCGTATGTGATCGCCAGAAATGCTTTAACATATTTATAATGTTTTTCTATTATAGTTTCGAGAAGTTTTGTTTCTTGAACAGAATAATTTTATTGATCTGACTTGAATCATCTTTTACTCAATACAACACAGATATTCTTAATCCAAGAATATCATTCTACCTACAGCTTAAATAGGAGTTTTTGCGATTTGATATCAAGTCTGGCGTATCAGAGTGGACAGCATGTTCGACTCGGGATCGTGCGGTCGCGGGTTCAATCCCACTGGACTCCAAAAATTTTATTTCATAATTTATTTACTCAGCTGTAATAGTTGTTAATTAAATGTAAGTATATATATAAAATAAAAATTATTTAAACAAATAAATAAAGAAAAGGTGTTATAAATATGAAAAAATACAAATATAATGATAAAGAGAATAAAAGGAGTATCTTCTCATACGTGAATTGAGTAAACAAATTCTGTTTAAAATTTAATATTTATTTTGTTTTATTTCTAAACCTAGATTTTAATTTATAATGATATTTTATTCAAAAAATTAAAAGGGCCCTAATACGGTCCTATTATGGGCCTAAATAATATTTAGGGTATAAATAGATTTTCCAAATCCGGGTCCTTAATAGGGAACGGATAGTCTGCTGCGGGACAAATAGTATAGGGTCCGAATAGGTTTTCCTCAAAGGGACCCTAACAATAATAAGGCAACCTTATCCGAAACTTATGATGCCCGAACTGAAATTTCTGCACGGGAAGTTAAAATGTCTCATACTTTACTATAAAAGTAGTTCAATTAATTGGTTTTCATTCTACTAAGGGAAAATAGTTGGATTTTTCACAAAAAATTTTTTCAGTGTTGTATATTTAAAAGCTACCATTAGATAATATATATTTTTGTCTCTAGGCTTTTTTTAGGCCCGTGCCCATTCGCGTTCGCCAGTCAACATTAAGTTACTGTTCCACTGTAGAAACCACCTGACGTTTTCGCTAAACGCCTTCATTTCTGCTAAACTCATTCCCGTTTACTCTAATATTTCCGTTAATTTTGCGTTCCTATTCTATTTAGGAAACATATTGGAGCTCATATTGATGAAAAGCATTTTCTTAGATTCACTGACAGTATCTCTTATTTTCCATTTTTCTCTCGCACCTTTTTGGATAATTATACATTCTGTTAACTCACGCTCACATAATTTTAAGGGTAGAGCCAGTCCGACTGACGAACCTTAAACGTTTAACAGTGATGCTTTAAAGTGTATGGGGTGATCTACCCTTATAAAACCACATGCCTAACCCTCTTACTCCAATCCCGACCGAATTCGACTAACCGCTGCTTTTTTCAACTCCTAGGCAAGCAATGTGGGTCTGCAGGAAATGAAAAAATTCTTTTCCAAAGAAAAAACAAAGGTGTGAAAAATTAGGTGCTGGTGATTTTCACCTTTTGTTTTTCCATACGTTGAGTAATTTTAGATGCTGATGAACTTTGCCTCGAATTCAAAGTATTATTCATCTCCTGTTTTTCTGTGTCAATCTTATTTAATTTCTATAATTCATTTACTTTTTACCATTGTTTTTTTAAAATACATAAGTACTAGATAATTCTGATGGATTTTATAGACTCTATTTCATCAAACAAAATTTTAAAATTTTATCTGACACTCCAAGTCCCCAAGTTGTCTTCTCAAATTCCCTATTATATTTGGGTTAAGGATAATATCTACAGAACTGTAGAAAAGAGTTAGTGTACATTTTTATGACTTTGCGTTAAGTAAAATAAATACTAGGGCTGCGCACGAGACCGAGACCTAACTCGTTATCACTCTATAAATCTAAATAAGTGAAAACTCGTCCACGCGTATAAAAATAAGTACGTATACACTTTCAATAAGTGAATGTTCGCTTATGCGTAAGTGCATATCTGCATATGTACTTATTTTTATACGTGCGGACAACATTTGACTTACAATAAGTGAATATTCATTTTTTCAGATTTAGAGAGCATATAATCATAATAATCTCGGTATCGCCTCCATCAAAATGATAAAATTTAGTCTCGGCGAGACTTACTTTTTAAGTTTGTGTGCACTTATTGAAATAAGTGTAAGATTATCGACTTATTTAGATAAAGAGAGTACATACATATGGGCGAATCCACAGAACCGGTCGATTTCATGTTACTCACAGATTTTTCTATTGTAGAAGTATCATATTAATTTTTTTCAAATTTCTACCAATTTATAGTATTCCTGATAACCAATTAAACTAACAAAATTGAATAAATGCTAACCTTTTCGTCTTATATAAAAAATAAAATAGAGTTAAGTTACTTAAAAAATCAAATTTGTCGTGTTATTCTATGTTATCAATTTTAATTCTTATGGGTATAACTTGTTCTGCATAGATTGAAACAATTCCAAACGATGGTGAATTATACTTTACTTAGTGTAGAATCTATTGAAGGCAGAAAAAAATATGTGCCCTTAATTAAAAAGAAATGGTAGTCGCTGAAAGTAGCATTACTCATTATTTTAAAATAATGAAATACCTATACATTTTTATAAATATTTTTTATGGCGATTATTCGATTTGAATTTTTCAAATTGGTACTTGTTGTTTTTTAGCAAATGAACAAGTCTAGGTATAATAGAACAGTGTGCGATTAGAATTAAAGAAAATATTACAATAATTAACACTCTATGTTTGATCGTGAACGATTCAAAACTTAGCCTTTTTTAGAAGCACAACTACAAATTAAAATATAATGAATTGAAAACATGTGTGATTATTTAAATACATTATTATAATTTTTATATACAAACGCCAAATTCTATTTTCAATTTATAATGTCTAAAAGTTAAAAATAAAACTAAAATTAAAAGAAATTTAACTGAATGAAGGTATTTATAAATACGAAAAATGAAATAACCATTCATTTGTTTTATTTTCAAACTTGTATCAAAATCAATGTCAATAATGTCTGTTTATTAGTTAAGATAATTTAATTTGCAGAATAAAAAAATAAATGCTACAATGAAATTATAATTTATTAATTATTATGTTAATCGTAAATATTAATTGTATATAAATAATTGTATTTTATCATTTTGATCATTCAAAATGTTTTGCAAATATTACAAATATATATGCAAAAAAAAAACAAAAGAAAGAAGTACACATTTTTCATTAAGATTTTCTGAACAAAGATTACATAGGTATTTTCGTTTTTGGCTTTTAACTCAAACGGCATTAAAATAAAATGGATCACGCAAGAAGGTAATTGTTCTTAAATACTTTTCAAATAAAATAAACCATAAATGAAAGGTGTGCTCGTAATTTGAAATTTTTTATTTTTATAAGTGAAAATCGACCGGTTCTGTGGATTTTCCCATATATGTACAAAAACAGAAGGTAAAAAATTACCAAAACGAGAAATTTCTATACAGGAATATTTTCAGTATCGGTTAACCTGTTTAAAAAGTTTATTTAAAATTCTGATGACAGATATATTTTAAAAATCTATATGTGACAATTTCTGGTGAAAGGGACCTTACGCGACAATAACATTGGACTCACTTTTTAGAGCGGGACCGGGAAGGAGTTGAGTATGCAAAATATGAGGAACAACATTTGAAAATTGGAACATATAGAGGACACCCTCCCCTATCAGAAAACCCATGTTGCCACCTAAAATTTTGGTGCGTTTAGCCGCCATTTTGTTTTAAAGTTTGAAATTTTGTTTTTCATTTATCTCATAAAATATCAATCCCACAAAATTTTTGTTAATACCTATTTTGTAGATAATATTGCACTCTAAAAACAAGTGTCTTATTTTGTCCTCACTTTTAAGACATTTCAGGGTGTCTAAATTTTAAACCATTGAGAAAGTGTCTTAAAAATACCTGTAAGACGCTTTCTAAACGTCTTATGTCTTAAAATAAGACACTTGTAAGACACCTGTTTTTACAGTGTGAGGTCTACAACTTTTATTCGAAACATTTTTTTCTAACGGCAATAATAAAAAAGTTATAAACAAAAAAGAGGTAAAAAATAGGAGATGAAAAATTTTTAATTTAATTAACTCCTTTATTTTTAATTTTAGATTAAAAACAGTTCAGAGGTAATTTGTAGAGTATTTTATACCGAGTAATTTGATTTGTTGCACTTTTCCATCCGTTTATTTTTGTAGATTTTACAGTAATGCAAAGGCGAGTACATTTGAAAACTAACGGCTTACGAAAGCCCTGCGTAACACAAGACTCTCACTACACAGTATAAGCAAAATTTTAAATTCAACTTTATTAAACAATTAAAATATGAGGAACGATTTTTGAAAATTGGAACAAATAGAGGGCACCCTCCTCTATCACAAAATCCATGTTGGCGCCTAAAATTTTGGTGCGTTTGGCCGCCATTTTGTTTTAAAGTATGAAATTTTGTTTTTAATTTATCTCATTAAATATCAATTCCACAAAATTTTTCTTTACACCTATTTTGTAGATAATAATGAGATCTACAACTTTTATTAGAAACATTTTTTTCTAAAGGCAATAATAAAAAAGTTATAAACAAAAAAGAGGTAAAAATTAGGAGATGAAAATTTTAAAAGTTAATTAACTACTTAATTATTAATTTTAGAGTAAAAACAGTTCAGAGATATTTTGTAGAGTGATTTCTACCGATTAATTCGATTAGTTTCATTTCTCCATCCGTTTATTTTTGTAGATTTTACAGTAATGCAAAGGCGGGTACATTTAAAACGAAAGCCTGTGTAACACAAGACTCTCACTACCCAGTATAAGCAAAATTTTGGATTCAACTTTAGTAAACAATTAATATGAGGAACAATTTTTGAAAATTGGAACAAATAGAGGGCACCCTCCCCTATCACAAAATCCATGTCGGCGCCTAAAATTTTGGTGCGTTTGGCCGCCATTTTGTTTTAAAAATTGAAATTTTATTTTTAATTTATCTCATTAAGTATCAATTCCACAAAATTTTTCTTTACACCTATTCTGTAGATAATAATGAGATCTACAACTTTTATTGGAAATATTTTCTTCTAAAGGCATTATTAAAAAAGTTATAAACAAAAAAGAGGTAAAAATTAGGAGATGGAAATTTCAAAAGTTAATTAACTTCTTTATTATTAGTTTTAAATTAAATTCAGTTAAAAGGTAATTTGTAGAGTATTTAATACCGCATAATTTGATTTGTTTCATTTTTCAATTCGTTTATTTTTATAGATTTTACAGTCATGAAAAAGCTGTTATTTTTTAAACATAACAGCTTACGGATGCCCGCTAAACACAAAAAAATTTGTAGACAAACTTTATTTAATTACTACAAATGGCTTTGTGGTTTGAAAAAGGTGTTTAGTAACTAAATAATAATGATTATACGAAAATTGTTAAATAAATTTACAAACAACCTAAAATACATTACTACAATAAATTTTATTTTGAAAAGCATAAGGGGGACAGACCACAACCATGGCGATTTTTCGCATTTTTATGCAAAAATATAAGATTAGTAATTACATTTTTTTTCGTCTTGGTAAACATTAAAGTAATATTTTGAACAGGGCAGTGGCGGAGCAAACCAAGTACATTAATTTGAACGAAGAGAAATATTCAATTCGACTTTTCACTTTTGAATAAACTCAAGTGCGTTAACCAGCCCCTGCGCCAAACAGCGCCGGTCTCCCCTACTTCAAGAATAACATTCTTCTGTTGTTTATAATACAGTTTTGTTTTAAGTCTTATATTTTCTTAAAGCTATAGGTTTAATAAAATGGAAGGCTTAAAACAAAAACCAAAATTATTTTAAACTTTTTTTAACTATAAACTCAACAAATATTTTCTTAAAATTAAAAAAATGCTGGAACGTTACGTGTTAATAAATCATACACGGAAAAAAATGAATAGGCGATTTGACTATGCTCCTAGTTACGAGAGGAGCCCACTAGGAATTCAGAGTTACATTAACTAGGAATCCTGATTGAGATATCCAGGATCCTAGTTAATGTAACTCTGAATTTCTAGTGGGCTCCTCTCGTAACTAGGAGCCTAGTCAAATCGCCTATTCATTTTTTTCGGTGTAATACTCTGAAAATGATATATATGTAAAAATAAGTGTTATTTATTTTTTAAAATTAAAATG
Organism: Ganaspis brasiliensis; assembly: GCA_037103525.1. NCBI lineage: Eukaryota > Metazoa > Arthropoda > Insecta > Hymenoptera > Figitidae > Ganaspis > Ganaspis brasiliensis. Next base: position 44,013 of record JAZKLR010000179.1, read on the forward strand.
ACTTGCGCGTCATGGCATGGCTTCCAGAGCGTCAGTAAAGCGGCCTTTAGTATGCTAATTTGTGTAATAAATTTGAAAAATTGGAATTATGAACGGCTCATATGACTCTTTTTTCAAGAAAATATATACTTTTTTTATTTGGACTTATACCCTATATGGCCTACGCGGAGGATTACCAATATATTTTACAATTGGTTTATTTTATTAATTTGTTTGATTTTCGGTTGTGCTGCGCCTACGATTAAAATGAAATTTGTACTTACATTTGATTAAAATTTCTTTCTTTGAAGATCTCTCCAAGCACCGATTAACTATAAGTTTTATAAAAAAGTCTATGGATCGAGGAATAATCCTGTATTATGGTAAGATCATGAATTCACGCTAGCGTGTAAGATTGATTTTGACTGCTTCAGTAGAATGAACAGACTGGTTGATTCGACCCAACTTATCGATTGGAATAAACCGATCTGGAGTAACTGAGAAGGAAGAGGTTCCACGGAACAAATTAGTGTGACGATAGTATAGAACGTCATATTGAAGCCTTTCTCTTCTTCGTTTTCTTCTTCTTTTAAGATTTCCTCTTTCTTGAAACTCCTCTCATTTCTTGTATTCATTTCAGATGATTCTTTTTTATTCCTATTTATAATGCTTATTATCATTCGACTCGAAAAGAAATAATTTATCCTTTTCTGTATAATAAAATAATATACCACTTATTTTTAGACTAATTTTCCATATTTATTATATATGTGTCTGTTAATATATGAATAAACTTTTTAAAACATCGTGCAAATTGTATGTTTAAGGTTTTTAAACAGAAGTTTCGTTAAAAACGACGCAGATTATTTAAAAGTCGAAAGAAAGCTAAAGACACGCGCCTCATCGTCCGACATACTAGTATACAACTGGCTCGGATTTATTCTCCATCGGGGGTTAGCGTTATTATTATTTAAAACAACCCTTCGAGCGATCAAGTAGGGGGTAAGTTTCGAGACTGGGGCTGCCGTCATACAAGAAAGAGGAAGGGGGTGAGTAAAAAGTTGGGGTAAAGTCTGGAAGGGTGAACGACATACGATTTTTGGTCCAGGTGCCAGCATCCACTGGGGTTTAAAAAAAGGGAGTTTGAGAAAGATACCTTTATTTTCTGCCTGTTTTATTTCGTCTAACATTAAAATGATACAATTGGTTTGATTCTTCACAACTTTTGAAATATTCAATTCTTAATATTTTTCTTTTTTGCCTCATCATTTACTCTTTTGTTAAAAAATAATAATTATTATAAACACAGTTACTAAATTAAAAAAGGTTAATATATTTCTTTAATTAAATTTATTAATTTATTTTAAAAAACCATCACATTGTAAGACTTTTTGTTTTGAAGTATATATACAATAATAGCCAATTTAACCATAGAAGAAATACCTATATACTCACAAGAGTATAATCTCACATTCGTAAATATAATATCTATAGAATTTTTACATACACAATTCTAGTAAACATTCTACAGAAAACTAATATTTTTTATGTATGAAAATATACATGCATGCACTGTACTACTATCCTCTTCAGCGCTATACAATTATTTGGTTGAGGAAGCCAATTATTGGTTACATTATCCAGCAGGCGAATGGCCAAATGAACCAACATCAAACCATCACAGAGGTGCAAAATTTTTTTGTGGCATAATTTTTTATTTACTGAGAAAAATTCCTGGTTCAGGAAAACAGATTTTCAGCATTAAATTTATTTTCATCCTTTTGATTGGAATTAACCAGAATGCAGAATGATAGTTAAACTAAAAAGTCAAATATTCTATAGTTCATCCTTGAGTTACTCCATTCGCACAAATAACATATTCTTTTTATTAATATTTTAGCAAACACAATGGTAACTCTAAAATTGACTATAACTAAGTATATATATACCTAATAATCATGATTACTAAAATAATAATTTAAGTTAGGTAGTAAGCTTTTTATTATTTTGATAGTTATATATTACAATAATTTATATTTGCATATAGACAATAATATATACATATAATAGCATTAATACATTGTACGTAATACAGACAAATAAGATGCTGACGTTTTTACAATCTGCAAATAAATATTTTAGTGTTACATTGAGAAATTAATTCGCAGTCGAGAGACCAAAAGAAAAAACTAAATAGCTACTGCTACAGCTAAAAGTTTGTAATCACAACTAAAAAATTATTTGATAAAAGGACAGTAAAACTTGTAAATTGTGTGTGCATGATTGTACTATCATAGATAAAATAGAACAACATTTTAAACAGTTTTGTAAATAGATATGAGTTATTTACATTTGCGAAACTGCCCATTGATAATTCTGTAAATTTTCCAACAGTCAATTGTAAGGGTTGCTGAGTTCTTCTTAATACTACTAATAAAAGTTTAATATTTTTTGGCTCAAGATCATACCAAGAACAACCATAAACTTTCTGTGGAATACTTAAACTCTAAAAAAATTAAAATATACTTATTTCACTTTCTGTGTATTATAAATGTAATATTCCGTCTACACAGCACCAAATATTTATCTTGAAACTCTCCTGACCCTTGCATTGAAAGGTTCACAATAGTGCAATCCCCACACACAAAACCTGTAAGCATTAAAACGTTGCATAATGATACCGTTTTCTGGATCAATTATAAGAAATGATCTAAAAAATGGTATCATTATGCAACGTTTGGATGTTTCAGGTCTTGTGTGCTGTCCCTATATTTCCAAACATATTTTCACGTGGCAGCGAATACAGCAAACTTCTTCTATGCGTGAGGATTTTAGGAAATTAAAAACTATTGTCCCAAATAGCACGTAATATTGCAGTAACATTGCGGCAACGTTGCAGCGATAGTGCCGTGCAAAATTAAAAAAAATTAAAAGTTTGAAAATGGTACTTATTTTCTGAAATTAGTTTTACAGCTATATACAAATAATTAATATATAAATATATGTTTAATAATTCTCCATCCAAAACTAGTCCAGGAGAATTAAATAAAGAAGACACGTGTCACTTGAATATTTTCGAGATATGGAATCTCGACTTATATAAAAGCGTTGATGCATCTCGCCTATGAGAATTCCAGATGGTCGCCACCCTTCTGCAACTTGTTGAAACTATATTCGTCCGCGACAATCCTTCGTGCAAGCGGCGGGAATGTTCAAACATTTGAATTTGATAAATCTTGAATAATTTAATCGAGAAATTATAAAAGAATATGACAACATCGATTAATTAAAATGTTTTAATTTATGGTAGCATTTTAATTTACTTAAAATATAGTTTACTTAGTTTTAAAAAACAACGTTAATAAGTAACGTCAATAATTAAATATTAAATACTTGAAGATTGTGCGAAAATTTTAAAATAGTCATAAAGCTGAAAACTATGTTCTAAAGTTCATTTATTAAGTTTTGGTTTTTTATTTAAATATGTGACCTGGACAGTAAAAAGGGGCCTTACGTGTAAAAACAAGATTTCGAGAAAAACGATCTTAAAGTTAAAAAGTTAATATTGATAATTCGTCACGCTTTAATGGCTTCAAACTCCTTACTTGGGGGTTTTTGAGGTCGCTGATTATAAATCCGGTGTTAGTTTTTAAAAATTCAAAATGGCCAATCCAATATGGCAGACAAAAAAATTAAAAACTTATCGGATTTGTTTAAAACTGGCTACTCAGGGGTTTTTGGGATCGCTGATTACGAATCCGGTGTTAGTTTTAAAAAATTTAAAGCGGTGGATCCAATATGGCGGACAAAAAATTAAAAACTTATCGGATTTGCTTACAACTGGCTACTCGGGGATTTTCGGGGTCGCCGATTACGAATCTAGCAAATTCAAAATGGCGGAAAAAAATAAAAATTTTAACTTAAAACTGGTTCTAAGCGAATTTAATGAATTGTGTAATCTGCAGCTTCAAATAAGTTGTAATTATCAAGTTTCAAGCGAATCTGTCCGATTGTTAAAATCTTCATTGTTATTGACGCTCGTATTCAGTTTCTTATATTTTATCCTTACACTTAAAGGATTTTTGCGTAAGTTGATACTTTCGAATTACTAAACGAATAACAATAAATAAGTGAGTTTACAAATAATGTTACAATTGTTATCGCGCTGGCCGAATTCTGACGTGACAATGTTTCACTCCGAGTTCAAGAAATTGGAGTACCGTTGCGTACTAATTTCTCGTAAACTTTAATTCAAATTATCAAGATTACTGTATCATTTGATTATTTACGGTCTAATCTTGGTGACACATAATTTTTTCCGAATTTGTGACTTTTTTTTGTATTCAGTTTTAATAAATATTTTAACAAATTATGACATACTGGTTTTTAACATGTAAAAGAGCGACTCAATCTCTATCGAAGTCAATGTTGATACGTCTGCACATTTATACTGCTTGAAACTCGTTACACACCCCCACAGCACCGAAAATTTCCTGAAAATTTATTACAGATTTATTTGCAAACTTCGGAATATTTAGGTGCAAAGCTTAGTGAAAATTGTGTAAAGATTTAAATGTCCCGATTAAATAAATGTTTAGCGTAAAAGTTGACTGAAGATTTAAATTAAATTTTCGTGAAATTTTTGTCGCGAAAGTTTCCTGAACATTTAAATTAAATTTTCGTGAAATGTTCGTCGTAAAAGTTGACTGAAGATTTAAATTAAATTTTCGTGAAATGTTTGTCGCAAAAGTTGATTCAACATTTAAATTAAATTTTCGTGAAATTTTTGTATTGAAAGTTGACTGAACATTTAAACTGAATTTTTGTGAAATGTTTGTCGCAAAAGTGGATTGAACATTTAAGTGAATATTTGTTAAATGTTGAGCAAATAAAAAAAAATATATTAAATAGAACACACAGGAAATTGTAAGTTGAAAGATTGTATTAGATTAAGGATTTGTAAAACGTTACAGAATCTTCAAAATTTTATTCAATAAATGTGTTTATATTAATTTAATTACTGTTTAATTTACTTGTTCCCCTTCTATTTAATATAATTTTTTTTATTTGGTCAACATTCCGCTAAACATTTATCAAATATTCACTTAAATGTTCAATCCACTTTTACGACAAACATTTCACAAAAATTCAGTTTAAATGTTCAGTCAACTTTCACTACGAAAATTTCACGAAAATTTAATTTAAATGTTGAATCAACTTTTGTGGCAAACATTTCACGAAAATTTAATTTAAATGGTGAATCAACTTTTGCAACAAACATTTCACGAAAATTTAATTTAAATCTTCAGTCAACTTTCACGACAAACATTTCACGAAGATGTAATTTAAATGTTCAGGAAACTTTCGCGACGAAAATTTCACGAAAATTTAATTTAAATCTTCAGTCAACTTTTACGCTAAACATTTATTTAATCGGGACATTTAAATCTTTACACAATTTTCACTAAGCTTTGCACCTAAATATTCCGAAGTTTGCAAATAAATCTTTAATAAATTTTCAGGAAATTTTCGGTGCTGTGGGGGCAGTAGTTTTTTGGGTTTACATTTTTGAAAGGCCGTAATATTAGATCCGCCATTTTGAATTCTAAAAACCTGATGCTAAATTCGTAATCAGCAACCCCGAAAACCCCCGAGTAGCCAGTTTTAAGCGAATCCGATAAGTTTTTAATTTGTTTGTCCGCCATATTGGATCCGCCATTTTGAATTTTAAAAAACTAACGCCGGATTCGTAGTCAGCGACCCCAAAAACCCCCGAGTAGCCAGTTTTAAGCGAATCCGATAAGTTTTTAATTTTTTGTCCGCCATATTGGATACGCCATTTTGAATTTTAAGAAACTGACACCGGATTCGTAATCAGCGACCCCAAAAACTCCCAAGTAGCCAGTTTTAAGTAAATCCGATAAGTTTTTAATTTTTTATCCGACATATTGGATTCGCCATTTCGAATTTTAAGAAACTGACACCGGATTCGTAATCAGCGACCCCAAAAATCCCCGAGCAAGGAGTTTCAACCGATTTCAATCTTTTTTTTCCTTTTTCCAGATTTTTAAAGAACACATTTTTTTTTATCGCAAAAGTACTCTTCTTTAGCTTTAGTTTTAATAAACTTTTTGACAAGTTATGACTTTTTGGTTTGCACCACGTGAAAGAGCATCTCAAAATCTATCAGAATCGGCGAAAAAGTGAAAAATGATTTTTTGACACGTAAGCCCCTTTTTCACAGTCCAGGTCACATATAAGGGCATGTCTATGTTGACATTTTGACTTATATTTTTTCGTGCTTCCCATTTCCAGAAAAAATAAAATTTTGACTTTCTGTTTATGGAAAAGGTGAAAGCAAGTAAGAAACTTGGTATCTACACTTAGTTTGATTGAAAACAATAAAAAAAATAAGTTTGTTAAAAATAAATACTTACAAATTTTGTGGTGCACCCCATTTTAAATCCAAGTAAAATTTTAAAAAGTCCTTCTCCAAAATGCAATGTTATACCCTAAATATGGTATCTACGCACAATTTGGGCTAAAACTCTTGAAAAAACTTGTTTATAAAATAAATGTTTTTTTTTATCGCCGTAGTCACAAACCGCAGTTGACATGACGCCATTTTCATAATTGTTGTCAACCAGTCTCCAAGATTTGCCGCTACGGCGCTAGTGCTTGCACTTTTTTGTTTACTAAAACTTCTTTCACATAAATCAAAAAAATAATCGTTTTGACTGTTTATAATCCAAAAAATGCAAAGGCAACAAACATTTATTCGGTGTCCTTTTTATTAAATTTTAATTAACAAATACAATTATTGTAAAAATATAAAATTTATGACAAGTTGGTTTTGACTTTACCGACTTTATTTTTCTGATTATATACAAATATTTTGGATTGAATTTTTTTTTCACATTCCAACTTTTTTTGAGCTTAGATACCTTCTATTTGATTTTCTACTCATACCTGCAAAATTTTAGCTTTTTATTTTATGTTTTCTAGAAATGCCATGGACCAGAAGTTACAAAAAAAATATTTTTCATAACCATAAAGATTTTTTTTACGAATACAAAGAAATATGCAAGTACAGCAAAATATAGTTATTTTTCTTGTACTATATTGTTTTATTCTTTTAGAGGTAAATTATTAATGGAGAAATGAAATTTTTGCAAAAAATAATTAAGTGTCTGAAAAACGGTGATTGACTTTACCGACATTATTTTTTCATTATATACAGTTATATACAAATATTTTGGATTGAATTTTTTTTCACATTCTAACTTTTTTTGAGCATGGATACCTTCTTTATGCCATTTTATTCACACCTGCAAAGTTTTAGCTTTTTATTTATTGTTTTCTAAAAATACCACGGACCAGAAGTTTCGAAAAAATATTTTTCATAACCATAAAATTTTGTTCTACGAATACAAACAAATATGCAAATACATCATAAACTTGTTATCTTTCTTGTACTATTGTTTTATTCTTTTAGAGGTAAATTATTGGTTGATAAATGACATTTTTGCAAAAAAATAATTAAATTTATGAAAAACGGTGATTGACTTTACCGACATTATTTTTTCATTATATACAAATAGTTTGGATTGCATTTTTTTCTCACATTCCACCATTTTTTTTAGTTTAGATACCTTCTTTATGCTATTTTATTCACACCTGCAAAATTGTAGCTTTTTATTTTCTGTTTTCTAGAAATGCCATGGACCAAGTTACAAAAAAAATATTTTTCATAACCATAAATTTTTTTTTACGAATACAATCAAATATGCAAATACAGCAAAAATTGTTATCTTTCTTGTACTATTGTTTTATTCTTTTAGAGGTACATTATTAATTGATAAATGGAATTTTTGCAACAAATAATTAAATGTTTGAAAAACGGTGATTGACTTTACCGACATTATTTTTTCATTATATACAAATATTTTGAATTGAATTTTTTTTCACATTGCAACATTTTTTGAGTTTAGATACCTTCTTTATGCTTTTTTACTCATACCTGCAAAATTTTAGCTTTTTATTTCCTGTTTTCTAGAAATGCCATGGACCAGAAGTATCAACTCTCTAAATTTCTTAGAGTGAAACCTCACTCTTAAAGAGTGAGATTTCACTCCAGGCAAGAGTGAAAATTGAGCCACTCCATATGGAGTGAATGTTCACTCATTGAAAGAGCGAATTTATTCACTCTATAGATAGAGTGACGAGTTCACTCTAATTAGAGTGAATTTTTCAGCTGATTTAAAATGGCGGCTCATTCCTCTTAGATCAAATTTTCCACTCCAATTTTAGATTGGGTAAATTAAAGCTTTTGGAAATTTGCATAACATAACTTTAAAGGAATAATATCTTATTTTTGAAAAATAAAAATAATAAATAAAAATAAATATTGAATCTCTTGAATAACTTTCTGTCAGTACTGTGGTATTTTCGTATTTATTTAGTCTCAAGGATATTTGTTATTTATATTATTTTATAATATTTTATTATATTATATTTACAAATAAAACATACAACTTAATACTATCGCTAAACTTATATAATTAAAATATTTGACGCTGAGGGGTCTCGAACGTGCGACCCCCAGGCCTAAAGCCCAACGCTCCAACCACTATGCTATACGCTCGTTGGTACAAAACTTACGAACTGCCGTTATAAGTTATACCTGCTTACGTTCACTCAAAACAGAGTGAAAGTTTCACTCTAAGTCTTGGAGTGAATATTCACTCCAACCACTGGAGTGAATTTCTGCACTTTTTCCATTAGAGTGAGCGATTTCACTCTTTTAGAGTGAACTTTCAACTCTATCTGGAGTGAATGTACATCTCACTCCTAAATTAGAGTGAAATATTCACTCTAAGAAATTTAGAGAGAATAAAAAATTTTTTTTAAATTTCTGGTCCATGGCATTTCTAGAAAACAATAAATAAAAAGCTAAAATTTTGCAGGTGTGAATAAAATAGCATAAAGAAGGTATCTAAGCTTAAAAAATGTTGGAATGTGAGAAAAAAATTCAATTCAAAATATTTGTATATAATGAAAAAATAATGTCGGTAAAGTCAATCACCGTTTTTTAAACATTTAATTATTTGTTGCAAAAATTCCATTTGAAGGGTGGCATGACAAAAGGGGTCAAGCCACAATTTCATGATTTTACAGGAAACGAAAAAAACATTTAAAAATTCTACAGGTCATTAAATAAAAAACCAAAAAAACGGTTTTGAGATATTATAATGCTTTACCATTAAAAATACATTTTGTTTAGTTAAACCCTGAAATTAAAGAGAAAAGTTAATAAATGTGTGTTATTTCAAGGTTACGTCAAATGCGCAAATTTTCTTTTAAAATTAATTATTAAAAAAATATGCCATTTAAAAAAAACTGAGAAATTAATTTCTTAATATTGAATTGATGAATCGAATGTGAAAAAGTTTGCTTTAAAAAAGTTGTTTGTTTTCGAGAAAATAATGAATTAAGTGATTACTTTTAACCAAGAAGTTCCAAATTTTGTAGCTGACCTTTACATGTCAGCTACAGGAAAAATAATTTAAAGTCTAAAAAAAACTTGTATTCATGCCTTTGTTTATCATAAAGATAAAATTACCGTGATTAAAATACTTTAAAAGTAATTCAAAAACATATTTTAGGTTACACATGTGTATACCTTGTTTACAACTCCTACAGATAAAATTTCTTTCCCATTACTTTTTGTAAATGCTTCTCCTGCACGTCGTTTATTTTTTTCCATTTCTTTTTTATTAATATTCTTTTTCCCGCACCTACGTGGCATTTTCGAATTCGGAAAAATAATATTTTTAACCTTGTTGACTTACTGAATAATAATATTGACTTTGTATTTCTTTTGTTTTTCATTTAAGTTGCATTACAAGTAAAAATTGAGGCTATTTTGTGATTCTAATTTTTATTAAAAACTTATATAAAAACGCAATTAAGAAGAAAATCCTTTTACACAAATGTGTAAATGAATTTATTTGATTTTTTCATGAAAAAATCTCAATTTCGAAAAATTGTGGCTTGACCCCTTTTGTCATGCCACCCTTCATTTATCAATTAATAATTAACCTCTAAAAGAATAAAACAATAGCAGAAGAAACTACTAGCGATATTTAACATTTAATAATGATTATATACATTTATGAAATATCATCAGATAGCTTTGCAGTTGCAGAGAGATAAACGATTGAAGCGCCTGCAGCGGATACTTATAGTATTAATTTATAATACGTTACAGATACTATTTTGACAGCGTTAAAAGTGACTGCCTCCACCATTTGGACCACTATATTATTTCTGATCAATTTATATTACGAAATTTAATGTATTCTTTAAGTTTAAGACAAGTGAGAGAATTTTTGCTTTCAAATTTCGTCAGTCTCAAATCTGGTGTTTACATAGGTAACTTTTTGATAATTAAAAAAAACACGCCATAATTATTTTCGACAAATTCGTACAGTATCAAACTGTCCATTTTCATAACAATAAAAATAATCAATTTAGCTGCTTCAAATTCCAGTTGACAGGATTTATTTTCATAATAATAAATACTTATAACTTTTCAAATTACGTAATTATTAATATATGAACTTACTTCTCTCAAGAGTACCTTGCAAATTATTACAACTCTGATTATTTTCAATAAATATTTTACTATATAATTTAGACCAAAAGTAGAACCACTTTTTTATAATGATTTTAATATAATAAATTCCAGAAATTAAGTATTCGAAATATGATGCTTAAAATTATCCAAATTACAAAAAGAATTTGTACAAAAAGAACTTTATCCAAAAATTGCCAAAACTTCTATCGTTATTTAAAATAAATTTATTAATAATTTTCACCAAAAAAAAATTAACACATCTAAAAATATGGAAACAATATTTCACTAATTTATTATTTAAATAAAACCACTTTTAACATTAAATTTTGACCAAAAACTTCCAAAAAATTATTACTTAAAATTTCAGGTGCAGAGAGTACAAAAGTAGCGAAATCTCTTTACAAACAACAATTATCTTCAAAAGATGGCAACACGACTTTGGAAAAAGAAAATGGATATTTTTTACTAATTTAGTCCGTAAATAATTTTATACAGACTTAAATCTAGAAATTTTCAAAAATATAATATTGAAACATTCAATTTTACAATTATCAAATTAACAAAAGGGCACTCAAACAAAAAACAGAACAAATTTTTAATAATGCTTTTAAAAAAAACAATTAAAAATTGTACTATTCAAAATTTAAGCATTTAGTATTTAAAATTCGATGGTTAAGATTATCAAAATTAGAAAAAAAATTTATACACCAAGAATTTAATTCAAAATTGCCAAAGCGTCTATAGATATTTTAAAAAAATTGTTTACTAATTTAGACCAAAAATAGAACCACTTTTTTAAGTTGATTTTAATATACTAAACTCCAGAAATTTAGTATTTAAAATTTGAACGATAATATGGTCGAAATGAAAAATAAAATTTATACACCCAGAATTTAATTCAAAAATTGCCGAAACGTCTAAAAATATTTTAAATAATTTTTTCTCTAATTTGGACCAAAAATAGAACCACTTTTTTAAATTGATTTTAATACAACAAATTCCAGAAATTTAGTATTTAAATTTGTAAGGATAATATTATCGAAATAAAAATAAAATTTATACACCAAGAATTTAATTCAAAAATTGCCTAACGTCTATAGATATTTTAAATAATATGTTTACTAATTTGGACAAAAAAAATATAACCACTTTTTTAAATTGATTTTAATATAATAAATTCCAGATAATTATAGTATTTAAAAATTGAATCATTATTTTATCGAAATTAAAAATAAAATTTATACACCAAGAATTTAATTAAAAAATTGCCGAAACGTCTAAAAATATTTTTAATTTTTAAATAATTTTTTCACTCATTTAAACCAAAAATAGAACCACTTTTTTAAATTGAATTTAATATAATAAATTCCAGATATTTAGTTTTTGAAATTTAAAGCATAATATTATCGAAATTGAAAATAAAATTTATACACCAAGAATTTAATTCAAAAATGGCCAAAACGTCTAAAAATATTTTTAATTTTTAATTAATTTTTTCACTCATTTGGTCCAAAAATAGAACCAGTTTTTTAAATTTATTTTAATACAATAAATTCCAGATATTCAGTATTTGAAATTTGAAGCATAATATTATCGAAATTAAAAATAATATTTATACACCAAGAATTCAATTCAAAAATTGCCTAACGTCTATAGATATTTTAAATAATATGTTTTCTAATTTGGACCAAAAATATAACCACTTTTTTAAATTGAATTTAATATAATAAATTCCAGATATTTAGTATTTAAAATTTAAAGCATAATATTATCAAAATTAAAAATAAAATTTATACACCAAGAATTTAATTCAAAAATTATCAAAACGTCTAAAAATATTGTAAATAATTTTTTCACTCATTTGGACCAAAAATAGAACCACTTTTTTAAATTGATTTTAATATAATAAATTCCAGATATTTAGTATTTAAAATTTGAAGCATAATATTCTCGAAATTAAAAATAAAATTTATACACCAAGAATTTAATTCAAAAATGGCCAAAACATCTAAAAATATTTTTAATTTTTAAATAATTTTTTTACTCATTTGGACCAAAAATAGAACCACTTTTTTAAATTGATTTTAATATAATAAATTCCAGATATTTAGTATTTGAAATTTGAAGCATAATATTATCGAAATTAAAAATAATATTTATACACCAAGAATTTAATTCAAAATTTGCCGAAACGTCTAAAAATATTTTAAATTATTTTTTCACTAATTTAGACCAAAAATAGAACTACTTTTTTAAGTTAATTTTAATATAATAAACTCCAGAAATTTAGTATTTAAAATTTGAACGATAATATGGTCGAAATTGAAAATAAAATTTAAACACCAAGAATTTAATTCAAAAATTGCTAAAACGTCTAAAAATATTTTAAATAATTTTTTCTCTAATTTGGACCAAAAATAGAACCACTTTTTTAAATTGATTTTAATACAACAAATTCCAGAAATTTAGTATTTAAATTTGTAAGGATAATATTATCGAAATAAAAATAAAATTTATACACCAAGAATTTAATTCAAAAATTGCCTAACGTCTATAGATATTTTAAATAATATGTTTACTAATTTGGACAAAAAAAATATAACCACTTTTTTAAATTGATTTTAATATAATAAATTCCAGATAATTATAGTATTTAAAAATTGAATCATTATTTTATCGAAATTATAAATAAAATTTATACACCAAGAATTTAATTAAAAAATTGCCGAAACGTCTAAAAATATTTTTAATTTTTAAATAATTTTTTCACTCATTTGGACCAAAAATAGAACCACTTTTTTAAATTGAATTTAATATAATAAATTCCAGATATTTAGTATTTAAAATTTGAAGCATAATATTATCGAAATTAAAAATAAAATTTATACACCAAGAAATTAATTTAAAAATGGCCAAAACGTCTAAAAATATTTTTAATTTTTAAATAATTTTTTCACTCATTTAAACCAAAAATAGAACCACTTTTTTAAATTGAATTTAATATAATAAATTCCAGATATTTAGTTTTTGAAATTTAAAGCATAATATTATCGAAATTGAAAATAAAATTTATACACCAAGAATTTAATTCAAAAATGGCCAAAACGTCTAAAAATATTTTTAATTTTTAATTAATTTTTTCACTCATTTGGTCCAAAAATAGAACCAGTTTTTTAAATTTATTTTAATACAATAAATTCCAGATATTCAGTATTTGAAATTTGAAGCATAATATTATCGAAATTAAAAATAATATTTATACACCAAGAATTCAATTCAAAAATTGCCTAACGTCTATAGATATTTTAAATAATATGTTTTCTAATTTGGACCAAAAATATAACCACTTTTTTAAATTGAATTTAATATAATAAATTCCAGATATTTAGTATTTAAAATTTAAAGCATAATATTATCAAAATTAAAAATAAAATTTATACACCAAGAATTTAATTCAAAAATTATCAAAACGTCTAAAAATATTGTAAATAATTTTTTCACTAATTTTGACCAAAAATAGAACCACTTCTTTAAATTGATTTTAATATAATAAATTCCAGATAATTATAGTATTTAAAATTTGAAGCATAATATTATCGAAATTAAAAATAAAATTTATACACCAAGAATTTAATTCAAAAATGGCCAAAACGTCTAAAAATATTTTTAATTTTTAATTAATTTTTTCACTCATTTGGTCCAAAAATAGAACCAGTTTTTTAAATTTATTTTAATACAATAAATTCCAGATATTCAGTATTTGAAATTTGAAGCATAATATTATCGAAATTAAAAATAATATTTATACACCAAGAATTTAATTCAAAAATTGCCTAACGTCTATAGATATTTTAAATAATATGTTTTCTAATTTGGACCAAAAATATAACCACTTTTTTAAATTGAATTTAATATAATAAATTCCAGATATTTAGTATTTAAAATTTAAAGCATTATATTATCAAAATTAAAAATAAAATTTATACACCAAGAATTTAATTCAAAAATTATCAAAACGTCTAAAAATATTGTAAATAATTTTTTCACTAATTTTGACCAAAAATAGAACCACTTCTTTAAATTGATTTTAATATAATAAATTCCAGATAATTATAGTATTTAAAATTTGAAGCATAATATTATCGAAATTAAAAATAAAATTTATACACCAAGAATTTAATTCAAAAATTGTCAAAACGTTTAAAAATATTGTAAATAATTTTTTCACTAATTTTGACCAAAAATAGAACCACTTCTTTAAATTGATTTTAATATAATAAATTCCAGATAATTATAGTATTTAAAATTTGAAGCATAATATTATCGAAATTAAAAATAAAATTTATACACCAAGAATTTAATTCAAAAATTGTCAAAACGTTTAAAAATATTGTAAATAATGTTTTCACTAATTTGGACCAAAAATAGAACTACTTTTTAAGTTAATTTTAATATAATAAACTCCAGAATTTTAGTATTTAAAATTTGAACGATAATATGGTCGAAATTGAAAATAAAATTTATACACCAAGAATTTAATTCAAAAATTGCTAAAACGTCTAAAAATATTTTAAATAATTTTTTCTCTAATTTGGACCAAAAATAGAACCACTTTTTTAAATTGATTTTAATACAACAAATTCCAGAAATTTAGTATTTAAATTTGTAAGGATAATATTATCGAAATAAAAATAAAATTTATACACCAAGAATTGAAATCAAAAATTTCCAAAACGCCTATAGATATTTTAATTAAATTGTTTACTAATTTGGACCAAAAATAGAACCCCTTTTTGAAATTGATTTTAATATAATAAATTCCAGATATTTAGTATTTAAAATTTAAAGCATAATATTATCAAAATTAAAAATAAAATTTATACACCAAGAATTTAATTCAAAAATTGTCAAAACGTCTAAAAATATTTTAAATAATTTTTTCACTAATTTGGACCAAAAATAAAACTCCTTTTTAAATTGATTTTAATATAATAAATTCCAGATATTTAGTATTTGAAATTTGAAGCATAATATTATCGAAATTAAAAATAAAATTTATACACCAAGATCTTAATTCAAAAATTGGCTAAACGTCCATGAATATTTGAAATAAGTTTTATACTAATTAATACCAAAAATAGATCTACTTTTTTTAAATGATTTTAATATATAAAAATTCCGGAAAATTGGTATTCAAAATTTGATTTTTAAAATTATCAAATTTAAATTTAAAATTTTTACTACTTATAATGTAGAGAAAAATTCCAGAAATTTGCTATATTCAAATTTTTAGTTAAAAAAATAAAAATTAAGAAAATCTCTTTACATCAAGAAATTTATTCAAAAACTACCAAAACGCCTCGGAACTCTTCAAGTGTTTTTTTTTCAATTTTAACTATAAATAAATCCATTTCTTAATACTTATTTTAATTTCGGAAATTCTAGAAATTCACTATTTCATAGAATAGATACTGAAGCAATAAAGTCGTTTGTTTTAAATTTTGAAAAATGAAATAAATAATTATAAATGCCAATAATTAAGGATACTAAAAAAGATAATGTATATTTGCATGACAGGAAACATTAAAGAATAAGAAAATAAGTGTTTATTGGTAATTCTATGCGTAAGTGAAAAGAAAATAATATTATAACTTTCAAAAGATCGTGGTACCCGTGAATCGTCTTGCGGCCCTGTTTTTTCCGGCAAGCACAAACCTGCAAGTCGTCTGCTTTTTGTTTACCGCGTGGTGTCCAGTTGTGTCCGTATAGAAGTGTTTTCGCTGTCTACAGAAATGATAAAATAGTTAATTTTGACAAAAATAAAAGTGTTAACCGGTGATAACATGAGAAGTGAAGTGAAAATAGTGACATAATTACTAGGATAAAAGTATCACTCCGTATACATATTGAGAAGTCATCGCAAAGAAAACGCAGGTAAAGTTAAAATGATACCAATACTTGAATTCTCATTAATTTCTACCTATTAACGTTTCAATTATCAAATTCAATTTCTTCAATTTCTGTTTGTTATTAGATTTAATTATTTAATCATTTACTAAATTTGTAAATTTCATTTAATGTCATTCCTCCTTTTGTGATTTGCAAGATTCTTATTTAAAGATTTTCTCGAGGATTTTCTATTTCCAAATTCATTTATCATTATATTTATTTGAAATTAAGATATAATAATTTACAGGTTTCTTTAATTCTGGCCACAACTGAAGTTTGTCACTAGATGTTTTTTATTTTAAATTTTTAAATTATATATTTATATATATATATATATATATATATATATCTCACTTTTTCAAAATGTTCTCCCTATTTTAAATTTACGTCAATTTTAATTTCTTCAAATTTCTGTTAATTTTAACTTAACTTGGCAAAAAATTGAATTAATTCACGGTACAAATATTCTACATTTGATTATATTTAAAATTTTCACCTGATTGAAGTGGGAAACGTTTTTGAGTAACTAATAAAAAAATTTTATTTTTTGTTTTGTTTTTAAGGGGTTGTAACCAGGGCTGTTATTGATTTAATTCAAAAAAAACTTTACAATTCTCCGGCTGTCTAATACTGTATGTAAAAAATTGCAAACCTTAAAAAAAACCATAAATTTGAGGATAAATCTTAACAATTTCAATACATTGTTCTTTATAAAATTTAAAATATTGTGCTAATACGGATGATCAAAATACATACAATTTACAAATTTTTGGTATGAAAGTAGCAAAAATAGTATTAAATTTTTATATCCATAAGTCATTATAATTTAAATAAATTCTAAACATCAATTAACTCATATTCCAATTTCTTCGAACTTTTAAATTTCAATTAATTCAAATTTCAATACATTTTAATTAATGCAAAATAATTAAATAATATAAATTATTTTTCGTATGCACAATAATCCTTTTTTAATTCTTACAATTTTTCTAAGAGATTTCAATTTTTCGAAACTGTTTAATTTTTGTCTTATAGTTTCTTCTTTATACACAATTTTAAGATTTTTTCTCTTTTGACTTTTGATATATTTTTTTTGTGACTTTTTATTTTAGGATTTTCTTTAATTTTCTTAATTTAAGCAAATTATTTCATATTATTTTACATAATTTTGTTATTATAATATTCACTAAACTTTTTATTTCGTTCAGGGTTGCCACGGTTCTGGAAAACCTGGAAATGTCATAAAAATTTATAAAATGTTGTTTTAAAAATTAATTTAATTAACTTCTCTTTTTTGCGCATTTTTTGTCAATTGTCAATTATTTTCCTCATTTCTAAATTATTTTCTTTACTATTTACTCATTTTCGTCATTTTATAATTTTTCTTTCGCAATTATCAATTATTTCCTTCCAATTTCGATTTCATTTGTCAATTTTCAATTCTTTTGTTTAATAATCAATAATTCTCGCAAGTTTTCAATTGTAACGATTACAAACTATTTCTTTTAAGTCTTATAATTTGCACATTTAAATTAAATTAAAATTGAAAAGAATGTAAATAAAAATTATGAATTTTAATAAATATATAAATTTAAAACACAAAATATCATTAAAATAAAATAAAAGCCGTAATTTATCGTCAATGATATAATATTATGTTTGGTCAAAATTAAAATAATAAATTAAACAGCAAGACAAAAAGTAAAATAAATATAAAATAACCGGCTCACACATTCTTTTCCACACAACGATCGTTTGACAAATAATATATAAATAATGAATAAACAATTAGAAACAGGCGAAATGAATAAATAATAAATAAATAAAATTAACAAAAAAGTTCGACAAATAAACAAACATGAAAGAAACAAAAAAACTTATCGCTCCGGCATCATTTCTCTTGTACTTGAAGACTGGGGCGAACACTAGAGAGCGTGGTAACTGACGAGCATCATTTTTGTTAAATTATTTTGTTGTGGACCACTCTCTTTATGATGCTGAGAATCATGTCAATTTTGATTATTTTTATCTGCTCTCCTTGCACGCAATCCACCCCATCGTCCTCATTTGCTCCGAAATCCTCACATTATTTAAAAATCGCCACACTAATAAAATTATAGAAAATAAATAAATAAAAATTTCAACAAAAATTAAACAAAGCACAAAATAAATAAATTATTAAAAATAAGCACACCGAAAAAAGTTTAGTACACGATATGTTCGAAATGACCGATATAGATAGATGATTACAATTTGGTAACAGAGCTGTCTCAGTTTGGTATGGGAGCCGTACCAAAGTTTAGAGCAGCAGCTATCTTACGTCCTGGGGAACACGTTTGGTACAATATATGTACCAAAATAATGCAGGAGCAACACCAAAGTGGATTTGCTGTTATTCGGAGGTTATAATACTTCTGCTGTAAGGAACTAAGTTTGACAGATTTCCTAACCTCTTTTCAGTGCACCTTCGTGCTGCTGGCGACACACAAAATAGTGACGATTTCGACCTGAATGCCCGAAAATTTTATTAATTGGGAAATTACTCCCTCCCCTCGTCAGCCCCCACGCCCTTAACACCTCTTGGCGCCCAGGCAATGAAGAGATTTGTCATATTATTGAAAATTCAAATTAAATTATTTTTGTCATAAATATCGGATCCCTTCACAATTATCAATTATATTTTCAAATTTTAATGCAATTCTTCAATTATTTTCTTCATTTTCCATACATTTCCTATAATTTTTTCAATAGTTTTCATTAGTTTTCAATAGACAATTTAATTTTCTCTTCAATTTTATAATTATTATTTAATTTTTCTAATAATTTTGTTCTATTGTCGATTATTCTCGCCATTTATAGAATTTTTTTCAACTGTCAAGTATTTTTCTTAATCATTCATAACATCATTGATAAATATTTTCCTTAATATTTAATTAGTGTCGTCATTTTGTAATTTCTCCTTCAATTATCATCTTAAAAATTATTATCTTAAAAATTCAATTAAATTCTTTAATTTTAAATTTACTTCTTAAATTTTAAATTATTTTCTTTGATTTTCAATTATTTTGTTCAAACATAAAAATTGTTTTAAATTCTCAATTCAATTCTTCAATTCCACAGCTAAATTATTTTCTTCCAATTTCAATTCAATTTTTCAATTTTTAATTATTCTGTTTAATATTAAAAAAATTTCGCCTTTTGTCAATTATTCCTTTCGATTATCAATGTTTCCTGAGTTTTAAATTCAATTGTTCAATTATTTTCTTCGATTTGCAATTATTTTCACCAATTTTTCATATAATATCCATAATTTTTTTAATTTTCAATTATTTAGTTTAAATTTAATGTTTAATTTTTTAAATTAGTTTTACCACTTGTATATTAATTTTGCCATTTTTGTTTTCAATTGTCAAATATTTGCGTTATTTTTCCAATATTTTCTTCAATTGTGCAATCATTCTCATTATTTTTCAATTATTAATTATTTTCTTCAATTGTCAATTATTTCCTACAATTTAGTAAATTTTTCTTTATTCTTTTTAAATTTTATAATTATTCTTTAACTTTTTAAGTATTTCGTCTTGTCAAATATTCTCGCCAGTTTTTGAATTTTATTGTGAATTGAAAATTATTTTCTTAATTTCTCAATTATTTTCTTCAATATTTAATTATTTTCGTCAATTTTTAGATTTTTTCTTTTCTTAAAGCTTCTATTTAATTATTTCATTTTGCCATTTATTTCTTCAATTTTTTATTTTTTTCTTCAATTCTCAATTATTTTCTTGAAATTTTAATTCTATTCTTCAATTTTCAATTATTTTCTTTAATTTTAATTCTTTTAGATTTACAATCCAATTGTTCAATGTGCAATTATTTTCTTTAAATTTAATATTTCCTCTGTAATTTTTTCAATTATTTTTTTTTAGTTGTCTATTAAGCTAGTTATTTTTCAGACATTTTCTTTAATTCTTCAATTTCTCAATTTTTCTTATCATTTTTCAGTTCTTTCTTGCGTTTTAATTAATTCTTTAATGTTTGTCATCATTTTTCCACTTTTTAGAAACATTGTTCCTTCACTTAATTTTTTTAGTTTTCATCTTGTAATTACGAATATTTGAAAACACTTGTTTGATGCTTTTATAATTTTTTAAATTTCTTGATCTTCTACTTTTTTTGCAGACTTATTTTATATTTTGTAAATGTAATCTTGTATTAAATATTCTCATTTTAACATAGTTATTCTATTTCAAAAAAATTTTTTTTCTTTTAAAACTTTTTAAATCATTACAAAATTTTGTTCATTCTTTTTTTCTTCAATTTGTGAAATAATTCTCTAATTTTTCTAACTTTCACATTTTGTTCTCTTTAGTAAATGTATTTTAACGTTTTTTTAATTATCTTCTTATTTATTTATTTTTTAAATTTAAAAAAAATGCCCGTAAATAGTTTAATTTTCTGAAAAGTGTTTCTACTTTTTTTTATAGTTTTACGTTACTGCTTCATTCTTGTGATGTTTTTTAAAATTTTTTCTTTATTTCTTTAATAATGTACATAAAATTTTTTATTGAAAAGATTTTTCTCATTTTTTAAATTTTTGCATTCTTGTTTTTTTATAATTTATTATTTTTTCGTTGCTTTTATCTAATTTTCTTAATTTTGCGATCATATGCATTTGCGGATACTTTTTCGAAATTTTCTCATTTATTCGACATAATTTATTTAATTTTGATTAAATGTTTTATTATTCATTATTTTTTATTAAATGTTCTCAGTTTGAAAAATGAACTACTTACAAAAAAACATTTAGAGATTTTATATACTGTTTTTTAACATAATTGTATGTCTATAGCAAAATAATAATTTGAATAAAAAAAATTTCATTCGTTGCTCAGAAACGTCTTCCACTTCAATCAGGTAAATTTTCTTCAATTTTTAATTATTTTAAATTTTTTTCGCCCTAAATGTTAAATTCACCTAAAGCAAATTTCCATTATGTTCTTAAATTTTTACATTCTTTTTCACAATTTTCAAAAAGTTTTTTATTATCTTAAATTTTCATTATTTTATAAAATTTTCAATTGTATCAACGATTTTCTCGTATTACATGTATATCCTGTATGTTTTGCAATTTTTTCTATTAAATTAAAAATTGTTTTCTACAATTTTAAATTATAATGTTTATTCATTTATTGTTTCTAATTTTAAATTATTTTCTTTTTTCTTTAAAGAATTTCTAAGTGTTCGAGAATTTTTTTAGTTTTGTTATTGTTACATTATTTCTTTTCACTAATTTTATTTGATTAAAATGTAATTATTATAAAGAGCCTATTCGTAGGCTACCCACCTAGCATCTTCGAATTTAAATATGATGATAGTAATTAAAAAGGGCACTTAGAGCGCGCAGACGCGAATTGAACTTGAACTAGAAGCGAAAAAGTGCTCGAATAATAAAATCTATCTACTGAACATTATCGTGACCATCTTAAATTTTCTAAATCAATTATTGTATGTTTAAATTTCTACTTAAATTGTTGTTCTACATTCTTATAAAAGTTTATTTTCTACAGTGTTAAATAAATGAGTTTAAATCAAAATAAAAGTGCTGTGATTTACTTCCACGTGGTTCCCTTTAAGAAAAAACATAAGTCGAATCAAGCTTAATTAAATGCTTAATATAATTCTAAAGTCAGAAAGTCGACTTAACTTTAATTTCAAACACTAAGAGTTTCAAATATTTTTCTGAAATTTTCTTTAATTTTCCTTTATTTAAAGCACATTCTACAATGTTTTAATTGTTTTTCTCAAATTTCAATTATTATTATTTTCTTCAATTCTCAAACACTTTAATTGTTTCTGAATTAGTTTCTTTAATTTTTAATTACTCTTTTAAATTTCAATTATTTTCGTTTGCAATTTTTAAAATTCTATAATTTCTATATAAATTTTGTCATACAAATAAAACTTTTTTTATTTATTTCTCAAATATTTAAAATTTTTATAATTGTTTACAACCCAACCTGTAGAAACTAATCGCGCGTCAGCACACGTTGTTCAATTTGGTGTTTTTATATTCTATTAATATTTTTTTTGTAGATTCAGTCTAGCAACAGAGAAATTGAACAGTTTTCTTGATCCTCTACTTTCCATGAAAACACTCATTATTGTCCACTCTTAACGTATCAGGTATTTATTATATTTTTTATTTATAATATTTTAAACTGTTTTATCTTCCGTTATAGAGGAAAAGAAATTAAATTAATAATTTCATTTTATCCTAGTCAAATTTAGTTAATTCGGTAAAAATAAAAAAAAATCTTTTTTTTTTAGGAATGTATTATGTTTTAACTTCAATTCAATGTCGTTCGTGGAGTCTGGAGACGTTTACAATCCTGGAGAGGACCTTTAAAATGTCCCGTCAAGTTCATTAAAATTTGGTTCTAGTGACAAATTAAAAATAGTTGCTGAAACTTTATTAGATACCTACTCTACTGTACAAGGTTTATGAAATCGGTCCAGTTCTTAGCGTAGGTTCACTTTAATAAACATTTATAAGTTATTGATTACTTAAAACCAGTTTTTGGCACCTTCTTGAATTTTAAATACAATTTTTAAATAAACTTTCGATTTCTTTCAGGTTCCAACGTCTTTATCAACCCTGATGGGGAAATTTTCTCTAAAATACCCTGCCTCAAAACAGGTGATTTACTATTCTTAAAAGTAAATATTGCTAAAATCAGGTAAATTTGTTTCTTCACAAGTTTTTTTAAAACCATTTTTTTCCCAAAGTCAATTAATGTTATATTTTTCAGAAAATTCTTCTTTTTTAATAATCTGATTTAATAATAGTTTTAGAATTTTTCTAATTGAACTTATTTTTGTTAATCCTGAAATTTTTTATTTTTCTCAGGATTTTCATTTTATTGACTTTCCTCGGACGAAAATCGCCTACTAGCAGGAGCTATTAAATTATCGGTTGTTGATGCGATGATTCGCATACTTGCAGGACCTCTTGTCTCAATTTCCAATGGAGAAACATCCAGTTCAAATCAACTGGACACTTCCCCAATTGGTTGAGTTCTTCTATCCCTTTCTGTGGGTTAAGAGACAATCGCTTCGCATTTCCTGTACCTCGAACACAATCATTACAAAAACAAGGAACAAGGTAATATTTTTATTTCGTTCTTTATTAAGCGGAATGTACTTTTTTATTAGTAACAAAACCAGAAGGTATTTGAGGAGCACTTTAAAAAATTGATAAATCCATTTTCCAAAAAATCAGGTTTGATAAAAAATCATGATTTTTTTATTTAAATAAAAAATTTTTTTTAATATAATCAGGATATAAAATCTCCAAATGTTTATTTGGAAGTATTTTATTAAAGAAATAAAGGAAAAATTTGAAGAAACAACACAAGAATCAAACAGTGACATGAAAATATATAAAAAAGTAGAAACACTTTTCAAAAAATTAAACTACTTACGTAAATTTTTTTAAAATTAAAATAATAAATAAGAAGATAATTTAAAAAAGGTTAAAATATATTACTAAAGAGAACAAAATTTTTAAATTAGAGAATTATTTTACAAATTGACAGGGTGTCTACTGATCCGGGAATTTGCAGGGAATTCAATATTTCGTGAAAAAACCTCGGGAATTTGTAAGTAGATCTGGGAATTTTTTTGGAAGAAAACAATTGAATTAACTAAAATAATTGAAATTTTGAAGAAAATTATTGAAAACGGATTAATGTAATTATGAATAATCAAAAATAAAAGAGTATGACTGAAATTTGAAGGAAATAATTGGAAATTGAAAAAAAAAAAATAAATTACGAAAAATAATTGAAAAAGCTATTGAAAAAATGATAAAAATAATGTAAATTAAAAAAAAACATGTGTAAATAAAGTTTAAGTGGAATCGTAGAAACTACATAAAATTAGATAACGGAGCAAATATCAATTACAAAGATTGAATAAAATAACTGCAAATTCAACAAAATATTTAAAGTTAAAAAAAATCAAGAAAACAATTGAAATTTAAAGAAAATTATTTAAATTTAAGAAAACATTATTTTGACTTGAAGAAAATAATACGAAAGTAAAAGAGAGTAGAGAATAAAATAATAATTAAAGAAGGTAGAACAATAAAAATTGTAGAATATAATTACATCACTTAAAGAATCTAACAAAAAAATTTTAAATAAAGTTAATATTTTAAAACTAAAGAAAACAATTGTAAAATCCAGAAAATAATTACAAATTCAAGCAAATAATTAAGAATTGGAGAAATTGAAAAATTTAAAATTCAAAAACATAATTAATTGACATCTGGAAAAATTGAATAATATAACTTAAGTTCGGAGAAAATAATTTTAAATCGAGAAAATAATAAAAAAATGAAGGGAAATGAAAAAAAATAGAAAAATATAATTGAAGTTTGAAGAAAATAATTAAAAAGACAAGAAACGGATTTAAAATTGAATAATAAATTTGCATTGAAATTTGCATTAAATCCTGCATTGAAGAGCTTGTGGTTGACATTCGACAGAACGAAAGCTCAGTTGAAGGAGATTGGAGACTTGAGAAGGCAGCTGGAAAAACGGCGGGCTGACGGAGAAGTGGGACTCAAGATGGTATTTCGGCGAGGTTCTCGAGTAGTCATACAGGCGACAACACGTGCTCCTTTGATGGACGGAGAGTGAATGATTTGCGCAAGCGCGGTGGATCCCCCACCGCTCTTACAAATCGGTCTACACCTAGTAATAGTGAATCATCGAGTTTTTCTTTCTACTACCAGAATGTCAGGGGCGTAAGAACAAAATTGGACTTAATTAAAATGGTCATACCTTTATTAATTTATGATGTGTTTGTTCTTACTGAAACGTGGCTACACAGTGGAATTAACTCTCTGGAATTAGGTTTTCATGACTTTGATGTGTTTAGATGCGATAGAAATTTTCACTCTAGTGTAAAAAAATTGGGTGGAGGAGTGTTAGTTGCAGTCAGATCTGGCTTGCATGGTTTGTCAATATTTACTCATGACAATTCTGTTGAACATGTCTTCGTTCGATTTAAATTATATTTTACTGACATCATTGTTGGTGCGTTTTACATCCCCCCAAACAGCAATTTAGATAAGTATAATTCATTTTGTAGCATTTTAGAAGAAATTTATACCTCTTTCCCAAACTCAATTTTTATTATATTTGGGGATCTTAATATGCCGTTTGCTGATTGGGGAATTAATAATAATAATAGCAACAATTTTAATAATAATTTTAACGATCAGTATGATAATAGACGTTGCTATTCTAAAGTGCGCAACTCAGGCTTACACAATCAAATTGCAAATTTAGTTGATGACACATTAAATTATCTTAACCTATTTCAAATCAACTTTTTTAGGAACACTAACGAATCGTTATTAGATCATATTTTTACTAATATTGAATATTTCGACCTGAGTTTAGCCTCTGAATCACTTTTGGCCGAGGACAATCAGCATCCTTCTCTGTGTTTAGAAATTTTATTTGATAATTTTTCACAGCTAAGAAATCGACATAGCAATACTAATGATTATTCTCGAAATTGTTTCTACCCAGTAAAACATGATTTTCTAAATGCTAATTATTTTGACATTAATTCGTTTCTTTCTTCAATTGATTGGGCAAGTTTATTTTCTAACCTGAATATAGAGGAGGCTGTTGATATTTTTTATGAGTATTTGTATATTGTCCTTGAATTGTTCATTCCAATAAAGGAATTACATAGATCAAAATTTCCTTCATGGTTCTCTAACGAATTGAGACGTCTTACTAGAGAAAAGAAAATTGCTCATTTCAACTACAAGTACTCGAATTCTTATTATTTTTTTAACTTATTCACAGAGTTGCGTGCTAAATGTAAATCTTTATCAAAGAGATGCTACTGTGAATATATTCGCAGAGTGGAGAGGTCCGTTACATCTGACCCAAAGTTTTTCTGGAAATACGTTAATGAATCTCGCAAGTCATCTCGCATTCCAAATCAAATGTTTTTGGATAGCAGTATTGCCGAGGGATATTCTCATATCTCTGAACAGTTCGCGTCTTTCTTTCAATCAGTGTATGAGCCTCTCTCAGATGAGGAATTGGATATGCGGACGGTGTCTGGTGCTGTTGATCCTAATTCATTTCCCATTTCTAAGGATTGTATAAGAAAAAAAATACTTGGCTTGGATACGACTGTGTCGGCTGGTCCAGACGGCATCTCTGCTCTCTTTCTGAAGTCGTGCTGCTCTTCACTAATTGATCCACTATATTTAATTTTTAACTTATCTCTGGTCTCGGGTGTTTTTCCGAAGGCTTGGAAAATGGTTATAGTTATCCCAATACACAAAAATGGTGAGAAAAATAATATTAAAAATTATCGTCCTATAACGTTATTAAATGCTTTTTCAAAAATTTTTGAAAGCATTATTGTTGATATACTGCAGTTCTCAGTGTCTAATTTAATTATTGAAGAGCAGCATGGCTTCGTTAAGGGACACTCGGTTGTCACAAATTTGAGTGTCTATGTAAAAAACTTGTTTTCTTCTGTCGACTTGGGTATGCAAGCTGACGTAATATATACGGATTTTGCTAAGGCCTTTGACAAAATAAATCATAGATTGCTTTTGCAAAAACTGGAAACTATGGGAGTATGCCTGAATTTGATTAAGTGGTTAAATAGTTATTTAACCGAAAGGTATCAGTGTGTTCGAGTGGGGGGTTCATATTCTAGCTTGTTTTTGGCTACATCGGGAGTGCCACAGGGGTCCAACTTGGGTCCACTTTTATTTATTTTATTCATTAATGACATTAAATTAGTTTTCAAATTTTGTAAATTTTCACTTTACGCTGATGATTTAAAGTTTTACCGTCGGATAACTGACAGAATTGACTGCCTTTTGATTCAATCTGATTTAGACGGCCTTTGCGGTTGGTGTGATCGAAATGGTGTACGGCTAAACATAAGCAAATGTTGCACAATTTCGTTTTCAAAAAAAAGGGCTACGCTCCTTTACGATTACACTATTGGCAGTGCTGTTGTCAGTCGGGTTTGTCAGATGCGTGATTTAGGTGACACGCTTAGCAGTGACTTATCATTTAATGCACACATTTCTGATGTTGTCAATAAGGCAGTCAGTTCTCTGGGATTTATAAGGCGTAATGCCTCAAATTTTCACTCACTATCTGCTCTCAAGTCTCTATATTTTTCTTTTGTGAGATCCAAGTTGGAATATGCCTCTGTCATATGGTCTCCTTACTATTCGGTCCATATTTTAAGACTCGAACGAGTCCAAAATCGTTTTTTAAGATTTGCTGCTATCCAGATGAATATTAATTACGACTATTTCTCTCATAAGTATGATAGTCTAAGAGGTCAGTTCTGCATTCCCAAAGTCGAATCAAGATTTCTCTACTCATATTGTATTTTTCTGTTTAAAGTCATCAACGGCACCATCCGCTGTCCCGAGGTTTTGTCATCGATATCTTTTTCGGCTCCTGCCAGACCTCTGAGATATTGTTTGCCTTTCTATGTGCCTAATACTAAGACCAACTATTGTAAATACTCAGTATTTAATAGGCTGAATAAAGAGGCTAACTACTTCTCATAGGAATTAGACTTTTTTAACGGCGGACTCAACGGATTTATCTCCACTTTGAGAAATCTTTTCTCCTTTAAATAAAATAACGAAGGAAACATTAATTAAAGTATGGCCATATTTACTTATTTATTTGTTTAATTGTATATGTGATATTAATTTACGTTTTTATTGTATTGTTTATATTTATATTTATTATTATTTTTTTTATGATTATATCGAATTGTAATGGGCCTCCCGCCCGTATATACTGAAATAAATAAATAAATAATAATTGTTAATATTTATTTGAGACCAATTTCTTATGTAAAAATATGAAAACTAATAGAAACATTAAAAACGCTACTCAAGTACTGTGTAATATATTATTTCAAGATTGTAATCTATAATTTTCATTTTTAATAATCCGAGAAAATTGTCCTTTAAGATCTGGGAAATCTGGAAATTTTCCGGGAATTTAAAATTGTCAGTTTGCTAGAGACCCTGAAACTAAAAAAAGAATGAATAAAATTTTGGAAAATTGAAAAAAAATTAAAAGAAAAAAAAATTCTATGAGATAGAAGAACGATGTTAAAATGAGAATATTTATTATTTAGTACAAGATTTAATTTACATAATATAAAATAAAATAATAAAATTTTCAAAAAAGTAGAAAATTGAGAAATTTAAAAATATAGATAAAATATAAATAGGATATGTAGATAAATGCATCAAATGAATGTTTTCAATAATTTGTAATTATAAGATAAAAACTAAACAATTTAAAAGAAGGAAAAATATTTCTAAGAGATAGAGAAATTGTGACAAAAAATAAAGAATTAATTAAAACGCAAGGAAGGATTAAAAATGTAGTGAAAGATCAAGAAAATTAAATAAATATTAAGAAAATGGAAAAATATTTTTTTTCTTAATCTAACAAACTGTAAAAAAAATGTAAAAAGTACAAAAAATAATAAAATTTCGTTAAAATCTACTAAAAACTTAGAATTAATAAAAATAAAATAAAAAATGTATATGTGACGCCGCGCGAGAAAAGGAACCTATCGCCTGAAACGTTAATTTTACAGGGCGAGCGTTAGAAGTTGCAGCAATGCATTGCGACCAATATAAATTCTTACGCTTCATGCTTAATAACTCAAAAAGTAATTGATGGAAAAAATTTTTGATTCTTTTAAATGAAAGAGCGACTAATAAGCTGCCTTTTGGCATAAAAAAATGAAAATTGATATTTTTTGCGATAGGTCCCTTTTCTCGCGCGGCGTCACATATATCAAGATAAATAAAATGGTTTACAAAAGAAATTTAAAAATCCTTTAAATATAAAAAAGTTTAGGCAAATCAAACCAAAAATATTTTTATATTAAAATTGTAGCACGCAGTTTACAGATAAAAGCATTTATAGACACATCATTGAAAGTAAGCTGATCTGCTAATTTGTTCGCATCTTTACGCAGTCTATAAACCATGGAGTTTTCCATGCAGTTTGTTCTCGCAACCGGTAAAGCAAATAATGAATGCTTTCTCAATAATCTAACTGGCTCTTGCAGTTTTAATATTTCTGTTAATTTTGAGCAGTCAATAAGACCATTTATTATTTTAAATAGAAATAACATATCCGCAATTAGATATCTGTTTGAAAGTAAAGGAATTTTAAAAGTTTTGCGCAGATCTGAGTAATCATGACTAAGAAGATCGTATCCTATCCTAGCCTGTCTAGCAACAAATCGCAAAAATCTGCTTTGAACTCTTTCCAAAGAAAGAAAATTTTCTTTATTTAGAAAAATAAAGAAAATTTATTTTTCTAAATAAATTTCTAAATAGGAAAGAGTACCCCCTCGTGGTGTCACCTTGTCGTGGTGAGGGGGCTTAGGACCGGCTAGGCGCTTGTCCTTCGGACGCCATCACTGGACGAGCTGTTCGGCTCCTCTCAGAACTCATTGATCCCGATGTCTGGCGAGTTTGGGCACAGGGGAATGAACGGGACCCCGTTAATTCAGGTAGCCGCCGTTTTTCGAACCTGTGCACTAGCTATCCTGTGCGGATGATGTTAATTCAGATTCCAAATGGGGGCTAACCATCCTTATCAGCTGTGGACGACATGGTTTCTGGGAGAAATAGGACACTCCTGCCTTCTTGGTTTTTCTAAGTCGGTGTAGAGTAGTCTCGATCTAGTGTTGGCGTCCGGTGGACCGGTTGTCTGTCCGATCTGACCAACGACACCCCCAATCCATGGTTCTTACACCGTGCCGATGGATGGATGGCACCTGGGTCAAAAAATCCGGTCGTGGTGCTGCTGGGCATGGTGCGAACGTCACCTAACCTACGTGCTCTTCAATTTGACGTCTGTAAAGTGCATGCGTCGGTTGCTGATGCCGGGGGCCTGGGCGGCGGACGCACTGTCGTCGTCAGTGTCACGCTCGGAGGTGTCGCGAGCTGTGGTCCTAGGATACCGGGCGCCCTCCTAGTGATTCAATGCCTTACCTACACATCGGAGCTCTGTGTGGGTGGACCGTTTTTTCTTCAAGGCTCGTGGGAATTACATGGAAGGTTTCAATTTTAAATTAAATGACGAAGAAAGGCGCTCAGAAAACGCGGGAGGTTACTCGAGGTCATTGAGTAATGCTGGCAGGAAGGACGCTAGCGCAGGTCCACCGTACTTAATTGTGGAGGACCTGCAAAGATCAAGAAGAGGAAGTGCAGCAAGCATAAGCAGCTGTGGCAGCGCGTTTAGTAACGCCACAGCTTATGGGCTTAGTGCTTGTGAGGCAGACAAGACTAAGCTTAAAAAGCTGCGAGCGGAGGAAGCCGACATTATAGGAGAGATGGAAAGTGAGCTTTAAATCATGTTGGCGAAGCTTACTGTTCAAAAGAACGTAGCAGCGTAGATTCAAGCGGGATTGAGAAAATTCGAGCAATGGATCCCTGCATTAAGGATGAAACACGAAGAGGCTGACGAGGCCGCTTGGACATTTGAAACGGGCCTTGAGCAGGTAGAGGAAGGTCGGCTTGACCGAAAAAAGGTAAGGGAGCGCTTCCAGGCCAGGGCAATGAGAAGCCTTGTCCTGGAATGCGAAAGAAAGAAAAGAGCCGCGTCTGAGGCCACAGAAAGCCACAGAAAGGCTGAGTGCAAGGGGGTGGACAGATCCTCCGCATGCTACAAGTGCGGAAAGTCTGGCCACTCTCGTGCAGAGTGTACCAAGGAGGCAGTTTGTTTTTTGTGCTCGGAAGATCCGAGCACAACAGAGGTGTCCCATGAAGCAGGTTCAGGGAAGTGCTCCTGTTTCAGGAAAATCTTGGAACAGGCGAAGAAAGAAGAAGCCCTAAAGCGAAGTCGCTTTAGGACCACCTAGGCCGCAAAAAAAACGCGGATAGAGGAAGCTTTCTCCCTCTTGAAACGTTTTTAGAGCGAATTGACGGTTCGTCGAGACCCTTGACTCAACTTGTGTGCGTTAAGGGCCTCCATGACCGTCAGTGATAGTAGGTCCCGCGGACCGGAGAAAGTCGCTTCGGCGGCAGCAATGGGGTATAAGAACACTCCCGATGGCGATACGCGCGAAAAGTGCTAGCCGGGAGTGGTCTTAAGGTCCCCTAAATAAGGGTGTGTTTTTAGCGGGTCGGCAGAACATCGCCACCCCCGCATAACTCTGTATTACGGGCTACAGGGTACCTGAAGGCAGGTTTTCACATCCTACGCAAAAAAAAAAAAAAAAAAATAGGAAAGAGTAAGTTTGTAAAAAATCTCGCGAAAAATAGACAAGATGTAAAAAAAAAATTAAATACCTAAACTTACAAAAAAATGAGCGTGTTTATTTTTAAAAAGATGGAAATAATTATGAAAATCAATGAAATAAAAAGTTTTATGAATGTTATCATACCAAAATTGTGTAATAATAATAATAATTAATAATAATAATCTATAATAATAATACAAAAGATTCATTCATTTTTTCATTCATTATTATTTTCATTCTGTCCACACTTGAAGTTTGGCACATTGATATTTTTTTGTTTTAAATCAGATATCCTACTTTCTCATAATGCATTTAAATTAATTAAAATTTAGAAATATCTGTTCAAATAATTTTAATTTCATTAATAAATAAATCTATAATTTTTTCTATAAATTCCAACAGTTTTCAATATACAATTATTCTCTTTAAACTTTATAATAACACAGCCCCACAAAAAAAAAAAGTGTCATGTACTTTTGACCGGAATACCTTAGCCCTATGTATTTTGACGCGCTGAACACGAATCCGAAGTCCATTTTGCTCCATCACGTCAGGATTTTTTTCTAACCTCAAAATCAATGAAATGACACTTTTTGTTCATTAGCATGTGAACCCGACTTAACATTAATACATGCCTTGGGCGAATAGAAAGCTTGGATTGTGACCTTTAAATCGCTTTGTTAAAAATTGTTCTACGATGATTTTTAACGAAGTTATGATGTTTTATTTCAAATATAAATTTTTTCCAAATGTAAATAACACTTCAATTATTGATGTGGTATGGCGTAATGGAAAAAAATGATTTTAAATAAAACATCATAACTTCGTTAATTATGTGTAATTATTTATTATTTAATTTTTTTAAATTATTTTGTTCTGTTGTCGATTATTCTCGACAGTTTTCGAATTTTTCTTTCGATTATCAATTAGTTTCCTCATTTCTTAATTAATCTTTCAATAATAATGACAATAAAAATTAATGATTAAAATAATTGACATATAAATTATAATATAAAAACACAATCTAATAAATGCCGACGTGTGAACAACAAAAACATAAATCAAGCAAGATTTGGCACAAAGGTAAAAACAATTAAATGGTAATATTCACTGTAATTAAAAAATCAATTAATACGGAAGTTGATTTCTACCAGACAAATTATAAATTGCATCGTTATAAAAATATTAAATCTAAAAGTTTATGACAAACATTAATTTGCGCCAAGTTTAAAAGTCAGACAAAAGTTTTAGTCATTTTGTAGTTTTTCTTTCAATTATACTTCCCGCCTCGTTCTCGGGATTACAGTGTAGTATCATCTCTATCCGCTTGCGTCGCCACAATTCAGAGTTAAACAGAAAAGGCCTCTCTCCTCTCCTGCCGTCGCCATCTTGCTCATTCGTTTTTTTGTGCTTCCCGTCGCTACATCGAAACAAAATGGGAAAACACAAATACCGTTCAAAAAAATCAAAATCGAAGTCTAGAAGAGAAATAAAGGACTTAAAGAAGAAAGTTAAACATTTAAATCACAAAATAAAGAGACGTGAACGCAAATATACATCGTCAGATTCCGGGGATTCTCGCGATAGTTCGAGCTACAGTTCTAGAAGCTGCTCTCGTTCCAGCTCAAATTCGTCGACACCAAGGTCAAGAAGTCCTAGACATCGAAGAAATTACTCTTCATATTCCCGTTCACGTTCTCGTTCACGTTCTCGCACAGGTTCTCGTGCACGCTCACGTTCTCGCCTAGGTTCTCGAGCACGTTCTCGTTCACGTTCCAGATCATCAGTTGCTTCAGTCCACTCTGATAAAAATCATCCTGGTAAGTCAAAACAAAAAATATAGACGGCACAGCTCACTCTAAGATGAGAGAAGTCCGATCTTTGACTGGTGAGCCTGTGCATAAGTACAGGACTAACCCAGATCGTTTTATTTTATTTTTTGCAGAAAATGCAAAAAAAGATAAGGATACCGATGGTAAAGTAGAACCCGACAAACTCGACATCCTTGGTGAAGATCCGGCAGCAAACCATCTAAGAGAAACCAAGCTACACCCAGATCTCGTCTCTAGATGGAAATTCTGGTTAGTTTCTGGCATAACCGAACAAGCAAAGGATGATTTGTTGAAAAAATACCCCAGGAAGGGTGACTGTCTTCTTGAGCCTCCTCAATTAAACCCGGAAATTAAGGTTCCTATGAACGATATTGACAAAAAAAGAGACGACCATTTCCAGGATTTACAGCGCCTGACAGGTTCTGCTCTGGCCGCCATAGGACCAGCCATTTCAAATATGCTTGGAGAGGAACAACTTGCACCGTTGGAACACCTGCAACAACTGTCTGATGCAGGAAAACTCATGACAGAACTTTTCCACTCAATTTCAGTCGCAAGACGGGCATTTATCACACCAGGTTATAACAAAACTGTCAGAGATATTTTAAACACTTCCACAGAAAATCAAGCTCTTTTATTTAGCGATAAATTAAACGAAAAGGTTAATGAGGCTAAGACTTCCGAAAAACTCAACAGAGATATGAAAGGTACTCAAAGCTCGGCAAATAGTTTTCCAAGACCATCCGGTCCTTTAAACTCCAGGAGCTCATCCTCGAAGAGACCGCAGACTTCACGGATGAGCAGAGGTTACATGTCTCGGACGAATTTTTTCAAGTCGAACAGAGCAAAATCAACTCCGGGAATGACAAGGCATCCCCAGGAACCGTTCCGTCGATCGAATTTTCACAAGCAACCGAACCAACCGAGACGATAGAGGTACGTACGGCTGGTAATCTCAAAAATTTTTGTGCAAAGTGGAGTGAAATTACCAACGATAAATTTGTTTTGAGTTGCATACAAGGGTTTAAAATACCTTTTGCTCAAATTCCTACACAATTTTTTCAACCTGTTGAACGAACTTGGTCGGTATTTGAAACAACAGCTTTGAGGTTAGAAATTGGTAAACTTTTAGAATTAAAAGCAATAGACATTTGTTCTCCTAAAAAAGGACAATTCTTATCTCCGTATTTTTTAGTTGACAGACCAGATAAATCTAAGCGCTTTATTTTCAATTTAAAAAACCTAAACAAATGTATTAATGTACCCCACTTTAAAATTGAAGACTTACGCACAGCGTGTAAATTAATAGAAAAAGATTCCTTCATGTGTCACTTGGATTTAAAAGATGGTTTTCTTCATGTTCCTATTCACTTAGAACACAGAAAATACCTCAGATTTTCTTTCAAAGGAATATTATATGAATTCACGTGCTTACCTTTTGGACTAAATATTAGTCCATATGTTTTTACCAAAATATTAAAACCGGTTATCAATTATTTGAGAAAATATGGATTTCTATCAGTTATTTATTTGGATGATTTTTTACTTTTCGGAAACAGTTACAATGAATGCTTAAAAAATTTAAATTCAACGATAAGTTTTTTAATATCACTTGGGTTTTCAATTAATTTTGCAAAAAGTCATGTTATATTATCAAAAATTTGTCCCTTTCTAGGTTTCGTATTAAATTCAAGCGAACTAACGGTGGAACTTCCATCTGAAAAAAGGAAAGCAATAGGATGTGAAGTTAAAAAATTCTGTTCGAAAATAGATTGTACTATCAGAGAATATGCTCAATTATTAGGTCGCTTAATTGCAAGTTGCCCTGCTATATCCTACGGAATGGCTCACACGAAAAGTCTTGAAAGAATCAAATTTTTGGAATTAATGTGGGCAAACGATGATTACAATCAACGCATGAAAATCCCAAAATCCATACTTCCTGAATTCCGTTGGTGGTTAGATCACTTACCTTCTACGGTCAATAAAATTAAACAGTTTTCTTTTGTCAGAGAAATTTTCACAGACGCTTCCACAACGGGTTGGGGAGCATCTTGTGAAAAAGAAAAAATTAATGGTTTCTGGAATGAATTGGAACGCTCAGAACACATTAATTATTTAGAGATTTTAGCAGCATTTTGGGGTCTAAAATCATTTGCAGAAGATTTGTCTAATTGCGAAATTTTGCTTCGTATCGATAATAAGACAGCTATTTCGTATATAAACAAGATGGGTGGAATTCAATTTCCCAATCTTAATGGTTTAAGTAAAAAAATCTGGGATTGGTGCAAAGAGAAAAATATTTGGATATTCGCATCTTACATTCCTTCCAAGGAAAATGTTGATGCAGACAACCAATCCAGATTAAAAAACTTGGATACAGAATGGGAATTATCTGCTTTCGCCTACAACAGGATTGTTAACACTTTTTCCAAACCTAATATTGATCTTTTCGCTACAGACATCAACGCTAAATGCAAAATTTTTTGCTCGTGGGAAAATTCAAAATTCGCGGTGGCAATTGATGCATTTACCATTTCCTGGACAAAAAATTTTTTTATGCCTTTCCTCCATTCTCAATGATTTTAAGAACGCTAAAAAAGATAAAGTTAGATAAAGCTCAGGGAATCGTTGTAGTTCCTCTTTGGACCTCACAGCCGTGGTTTCCGATGTTCCGATCCTTATTAGTAGGTGAACCTCTAATATTCAAACCACATTTAAATCTCCTCATGTCTCCTTGCAGAACTCGATCTCATCCAATGGCGCAAACTCTTTCCCTGGCTGCAGGTCTCTTATCCGGGAAAGTTATTCAAGAAAAGAGGTACCCGAAAACACAATAGATGTTTTGCTAGCATCGTTAGCCGACTCAACTATCAAACAATATAATTCAGCTTTAAAAAAATGGTGGACTTACTGTAAAAATAATAATTTAGACATTTTTAATCAAAATTCAAAAGCCTCATGAATAAGCCTCATCGAGCGGTAGGTAGTCAGACAATAAGCAGGTGGAGTAAGGAGGTCCTTGGTACATGTGGTGTTGATAAAAGTTTCACAGCACATAGTACGCGACATGCTTCATCTTCCAAGGCTTATAAAAAAGGATTAGACTTAAGAGTTATAAAAAACACTGTAGGATGGTCAGAAAAATCTGTTGTATTTGCTCAATTTTATAACAGACCGATTTTAGAATCTGAAACCTTCTTCGAAGCGATCATGAATCCATAAAGGATTTTTACATATAGGTGTAATTTTGATAAATAAAAATTAATTTGAGAAAAATTGTCAGCTCTAAACATCTGCACTGTAAGGGAGAGGCCTTTTCTGTTTAACTCTGAATTGTGGCGACGCAAGCGGATAGAGATGATACTACACTGTAATCCCTTCGAACGAGGTTATCGTATAATTACGATTGAACTTCACTTAGGTAAGTTCGTTTAATCGTTTAATTATTAAGTGTTTTCTTAAAATTTCAATTTAATTTTTTAATTTTCCATTTATGTCTTTAATTTTTAATCATTTTCTTCAATTTTCAATTATTTTATTCAATAATTAATAATTCTCACATTTACTCAATTATCAATTATTTTCTTGGAATTGAAGGATGCGCTAAAACAAAGCTGTAACCGCCAGGACGACACTCCAACTTTTAAACTTAATTATTATACCTATAATAAATGTCGTTAAATTGTTAATTAAAAGTGTTAATAATTATCATAAGACTTAATAAAATAACAATTTCATATAGTCAATCACAAACGAAATGAAAAAGCTTATAAAAACACATCAAATAGGTTGCAAAAGTAACCTAAAAAAAATTGGCGGATACAGCTTTCTTTTAGCGCATCCTTCAATTATTCTCAACCATTTTTTTCATATTTTTCATCTGTGATTAATTGACAATTTAATATTCTTCAATTTGATGATTATTCATTAATTTAAAAAAAACAAATTTTCGAATGTCGATTATAATCGAATGGTGAGAACTAGAACTATTCTCTTCAATTTTCGGTTATTTTTTTTAAATTTGAATTATACTGTTCAATTATCAATATCAATTATTATATATATCAATTCTCTTCAATTTTCGGTTATTTTTTTTAAATTTGAATTATACTGTTCAATTATCAATTATCAATTCTCTTCAATTTTCGGTTATTTTTTTTAAATTTGAATTATACTGTTCAATTATCAATAATTTTCTTTAATATTAAAAAATTATCGTTTTTTTCTATTATTTTTTCGATTTTCATTAAGTTTCTTCAATTTTTAATTCCATTCTTCAATTTTTATTTATGTTCTTCCGTTTTCAATTGTTTTCTTTTATATTCATTAATTCTCGGCTTATTTTAATTACTTTTTTTCAATTTTTAAGTATATTCTTTAAATTTCAATTCCATTCTTTAACTTTAAATTGGTTTCTTCAATTTTGAATTATTTTTTTCATTTGTAATTATTTTTTTTATTTTTAATCCAGTTGCTAAATGTGCAATTATTTGCAACAATTATTCCTATAATTTTCTTAATTTTCCAATTTGCAATTATTTTCTTTAACTTTAATGTTTCTTGTTTAATTTTTTCAATTATTTTTTTCAGTTGTCTATTAATCTAGTCATTTTTCGAATTTTATTTTCAATTAACAATTATTATCGTAATTATAAATATTTTCTTCAGTTTTCCAATTATTCTCGTCATTTTTCAACTATTTCCTTCAATTATTAATTATTTTTTCATATTTCAATTTATTTCTTAAATTTTCAATTTGTTTTCTCAATATTTTTTTTTATTTTCTTTTATTTTAATTTTTTTTTTTCGATTTTCAGTACAGTTGCTCAATTTTCAATTATTTCCAAATGTTATTCCTATAATTTTTAAACTATTTTGATTAAATTTAATATTCACTGTTTAATTTTTTAAACTATTCTTTTAAATTGTGTTATAATTATGTATACATTTTTTGAATTTTTTTTAACTGCCAATTATTTTTGTCATTTCTTAATTATTTTCTTTAATATTTAATTATTTGAGTCACTTTGTAATTTATCTTTCAATTATCAACTATTCTCTTAAAATTTCAATTTAATTTTTTAATCTTTAATTTATTTTGTTGAATTTTTAATTATTTTCTTCAATTGTAAGTGTCATTCTTCGTTTTTCAATTATTTTATTGAATAATAAAAAATTCTTACATTTTCTCAAATATCAATTATTTTTTTAAAATTTCAATACTCTTCAACTTTCATTTATTTTCTACAATTATTTCCATAATTTTCATCAGTTTTTAATTGACAATTTATTCTTCTTCAATTTTATGATTATTTATTAACTAGCCAAAAATACGCGCGCTACAGCGCGCGAGAATTGCATTTTTTGTTGGCTAGTATAGTTTCAATACAAAAAATAAATTAAACTTATTTAGACTAAATTAATTTTACTATCAAACTAAATTTTGTGAATTAATTTTTATTTATTAAAATGTGTTATAAATTAATAAATACAAAGAAATTTTAGAGAATAATTTCGATTTTCTTCCTAAGTTAAAATTAAAAAGTTTTTATAGTACGTTAAAAAAAAATTAGAATATTTTTTAAAAAGTTTTTTGAACAAAATATTTTTTATTAATACAATTTTCTATACAAATTTATTTTATTCCAAACTTCTACTGATATGAAATCTTTATTTTTAAATTTTCTTTAAACAATACGAAATTTGATTAGGAACAAACCATTCTCAAAAATTTCTATCGATATAAATTTAAATTTTTCCAAATTAAAAAATTCTTAACTTCTATTAATTTAAATTATTTCAAACTTCAATTATAATCAAAATTGCAATATAACCAAATTTTTAAGATTTATAAATCAAGTTTAAGATTTTTAACACTCAACTGCTAGATTGGGTCTGACAAACCCGGGTTTTTAGAGCCATTTTTTCAGTATTTTCAATCTACAGTCTGGTGTAGGAGAGAGCGGAAAAGGTCTACCGGGTCTGTCAGACCCAGTTTAGCTGTTGAGGGTTAATTTAATTCAATTTGTAAAAGTGAAAGATTGAAATAATTTGTGTTTTTTAGAAATTAAAATAAAAATGAGTTCATTTTATTTTATTTCAATCTTCAACTTTTACAAATTAAATTATATTAAAAATTTTAAACTTGATTTTATTAATATGAATGCAAATTGTTTCAAATTTGAATTAGTTTACTCTAAAAACAAGTGTCTCGAAAGTGTCTTAAACTATAATATTATGGTATCTTTATTGTATCTGAGGCGCAAAAAGTGTATTCAAATAATATATGTAGGAATTATGAATTATTCAAATTTGAATAATAATAAACTTCAATTATTATTTAAAACTTTTAATGGTTCAAGCTTTAATCAATTCATGTTAAAACTATTATAAACTTATAAATATTTTTTAATTTTAACAGTGCATATTTAAATTAGGAATTTCAAACTTCAGCCAATATTAAAATCTTTAAATTATAAAAAATGTGAATTTTAATATTAGAACTTAAATTAATCCAAACTTTATGAATACAATTTCCACTATTTAAGTCTAAAAATATTTTAAAAAATTGGAAACAGTGCAACCTGAAATCATTTGCAAATATAAAAACTATTAATTTCAACTTATAGAAATTTGGAAATTTCAAATCGGTTCAAACTTATACTTAATTCAAACTTTAATTAATTAATACTTGAATTTACCGATTCTAAATTTTTTATTTACGCAGACTTCTCTTCCTAAGAATTATTTAAAACAATTTAAAATCTTATTTCCAAAAATTTAAATATCATTCAATTTAAACTTCTAATACGCTTTAAATTTTAAGGAATTTTTATATCAACCAAAAATATATTTAGTTTAACAAATGTAAGTCTACCAAAAAAAGCAATAAATTATAAAGACGGCATTTAAAAGCCTTAAAAAATATTGAAAAACTGTGCACGCTTTCTTCAATTTAATTTTATGATATTCATTTCTATTCTTATTTATGTTGTATTCAATAAAATTATAATCAAATCGTTGAATATATTGGAAACATTAAATTATTTTAAATTATTTATATCTACATATTTTTTCATTAATCTTCATATTATGTTTAAAGTGGTGTCAATCTTTATTAAAAACTGTAAAGTAGATTAAAGTGAAACATGCATTTATATTTTAATACACTATTGTTAAAAGTAAAATATAAATTTATTACTTAATTTAAATTTAAAATTCAGGAGAATTAATAAATAAATAAGTAAAATTAGAAATCATATATAAAAATACAGTTTTTCAAAAGTTATTGATTTAAAACAGAAAAACATGAATAGATGTGAACAGAATGAAAGAATGAATGAATAAAGTTTGCGATTATTATTATTACTAAGCAAAAGAAGAACGCGAAAATTGCATTTTTTATTGGCTAATATATAGTTTAAATACAACAAATAAACTATAAACTTATTTTGATAAAATTAATTATATATTATGAAATTAAATTTTGTGAATTAATTTTGATTTATTAAAATTTGTTACAAATTAATAAATAGAAATAAATTTTAAAAAATAAATCAGATTTTCTTCCCCAGTTAAAAATAAAAAAAATTATTGTATGTTACAAAAAGTAAGAATATTTCTCTTTCAATAGTGCTGTGAACAAAATATATTTAAATTTTTATGCAAACTTAATTTATTCCAAACATCTTTTGATAATAAGAATTCCTTATTTAAAATTTTTTTTTACAAAATTCAATTAATAACAAACCATTCTTCAAAATTTTTATCAATATTTTTTCATTCCTCGAAATTAAAAAATTCACAACTTCTATCGATTCAAATTGAAAATATTTCAAACTTGAATTAATCAAAATTGAAATATAACTAAAGTTTTAAAATGTATAACTTTTTTTTAATTTAATCCATGGGAACAATTATTGCAATCTTTTACCTTTACAAATTAAATTAAATTAAAAATTTTAAACTTTATTTTATTAATACGAATTTTAATTGCTTCAAACTTTAATAATTAGTATAAGAACTTTGAATTTTTAAAATTTTAGTAATATTAAACTTAAATTACTTAAAACTTTTAATTGTTCGAATTTGATTAATTCATGCTAGACCTATTATGAACTTCAAATATTTTCAAATTCTAACAATGCATATTTTAGGTGTTTCAAACTTAAACCCATATAATTATAAGAATTTAAAGAACTTTTGGAAATTTTAAATCGATCCAAACTTTAATATTATTTAAATCAATTAATATTTCAATTTATCGATTCTAAATTCTTTTATTAATTCAAACTTCTATTAATAAATAGTTATTTTTCTTTAATTTTATGAAATTATTTTAGATATTTGATTTTTGTTATCAGCGCTTTTTTGTGAAAATTTTGGGATCTTGATCTTGATTTTAATGAATTTTTAGCCTGACGGGCTTGGCAAATCTATAATATAGTGAAAAATATATTTCAGTCAATCTTATTTTTTGTTTTTACAATTGAACTGATTAAAATTATAATTGATCCTAATTTGAAACCTATAATAAAATTATAAATTAAATAAGTTTAATAATTTACCAATATTTATATTTATTTTTATTTATATTATATTATTTATATTGTCTTTTTTAGAAGTAATTAAAAAAACGAAATATTATTATGAAAATTATTCATATATTATTATAAATTATAATAGAAAATATTCATTAATTTTCATATTAAATTTAAAATTCGTTGAATCTTTATTAAAATCTGTAAAGTAGCTTGAAATAAGACACGTTTTGTATTGTAATACATTAATATTATTGAAAATAAACTATATAAATTTGCCAATTGATTTAAAATTTAGAATCAGGAGAATCAATAATTAAATAAATAAAATTAGAAATCTTATAATTAATATAAAAATACATTTTTTCAAAAGTTATTGATTTAAAACATAAAAACATCTATAGTGCCAAACTTCAGGTGTGGACAGAATGAAAGAATGAAAGAATGAAGTGTGCGATTATTATTATTAATTTAAAAATTTTTTGGGTCCGAATGCTGATTAATCGCATCATTTTTTAATTTTTTTTTCAGTTGTTAATTTTTTTTTTTAATAGTTTATTATTTTCGTCATATTGTAATTTTTCTGATAATTATCAATTATTTACTTGAAATTTCCATTTGAATCTTTAATTTCCAATTTATTTCTTCAATTTATGATATATTTTCTTTACTTTTCAATTATTTTTATCGATTTTCAATTAATTTCTCAATATTCAATAAATCTTCAAATTTTTTAATTATTTTTTTCACTCATAAAAATCGTTTTAGATGTTCAATTCAATTATTCAATTCCAAAAAGAGTTCTCTTCAATTCTAAGATATTTTCTTCAAATTTAAATTCCACTTTACAATTTTCAATTATTTTCTTTAATATTTAAAAGTTATCGCCTTTTTTCTATTATTTTTTTCGATTATCATTAAGTTTCTTTAATTTTAGATACAATTACTCAACTATATTCTTTAATTTTTA
This sequence comes from Ganaspis brasiliensis, assembly GCA_037103525.1. Classification (NCBI taxonomy): domain Eukaryota; kingdom Metazoa; phylum Arthropoda; class Insecta; order Hymenoptera; family Figitidae; genus Ganaspis; species Ganaspis brasiliensis. The sequence goes on from JAZKLR010000179.1 coordinate 87,282, forward strand.
TTTTCATTCTTCAGTTATTAATTGTTTTCTTCTATATTCATTAATTCTCGGCTTTTTTTGATCATTTTTCTTCAATTTTTAAGAATATTCTTTAAATTTTCATTACATTCTTCAATTTTGAATTGCATTCTTCAATTTTCAATTATTTTTCTCGATTTTCAATCCAGTAGTTAAATGTGTAATTATTTTCAACAATTACTCCTTTATTTTCCTTATTTTTTCAATTTGCAATTATTTTCTTTAAATTAAATAAGAAATCTTATTTAATTTTTCAATTTTCTGTTCAGTTATCTACTAACTAGTCATTTTTCGAATTTTGTTTTTAATTAGACAATTAGAAAAAATTGTATTAATAAAGAATTATCAAATTTAAAAAATCTGAACTTAACCAAGATGATTTGAAATTTTTATTTCTTTTCTCAGTAAAGCTTATAAAATCCTTTATAATCTTTAATTATGATAAACTTTAATTAAAATCAAAGCGCGTTAAGTCAAAAACACATTCGTATATAAATAATTTCGTATAGTTTTTATATTTTATAATTAACTTTAGGGTTAGGTGCTAACCCTCACAGCACCGGATATCCCGGGATATCCTAAAAATGTCCCGTGGATATCCCTAGGATATCCCAGGGATATCCAAGGATATTTTCAGGATATCCTAAAAGCGGCGGTTTGGATATCCTAGGGATATCCTAAGGATATCCGCCGATATCCTGGGGATATCCTAGGGATATCCCATGGATATTCATAAAATGAAATTTAAGATATCCCCCGGATATCCCCAGGATATCCTCAGGACATCCTCAGGACATCCTCAGGACATGCTCAGGACATCCTCAGGACATCCTCAGGACATCCTCAGGACATCCTCAGGACATCCTCAGGACATCCTCAGGACATCCTTAGGACATCCTCAGGACATCCTCAGGACATCCTCAGGACATCCTTAGGACATCCTTAGGATATCCTCAGGACATCCTCAGGATATACCCAGCACAAACAGAATTACTAGCTAGTGCCGTATTGAGAGTTAGGTGACTGAGGCGCTTGCTGCTGGCGCAAACGCATGGGGGCGCCAAAATTTAACGAAATTAAAACAGAATAATAATTTTTAAATTATCAAAAAAAAAATGTTTTTGTAGTTGGGAGCCATAAAAATGAACATATCATTTGCACCAAAAGAGGAATTTTATACATTATGACTTACCTCACTTTGCGTTTCAACCCGTGTGGAAAGTTCCGAGTATTTCGCAGTGTAAGTGGGCACCAGTTGGGGGCTAGGTGGGGCCCACCTGGGCTAGGTAGGCCCCAACTGGCGCCCACTTACAAACTGGGAAATACTGGGAACTTTTCCACACGGGAACTGCAATAGTATTAATTTTAAAACAAAACAAAAGTCACATTTCGTAAAAGTCCCTGCTAAATGCTCGATAATACAAATCAATTATTTAAAAGAAATTAAAGTACATAGGGGGCATTATTTCTGAACTGCCCCAGTCAAAAATTAGAATGTCCTATAACTTTGGTAAATTTTTGCCCTACATGATAATATCAAATCCCCGCAATATTAGCTTTTTTGAAAAAAATTTGTATAAAGTAGAGGGGGTTGAAGTTTTGACTTTTTGAGTGACACCGTCATTTTCGAGTTCATATAATTACGTAACAACTTAATAGATTTTAATTTAAATATAGTGAATTTAAAAGCCTTTTTCAAGCACTTTTTAAATAAAAAATAATTTTAAAAAAAGATTGTAACCCTTCTTTTTTCAAAATTAAGTCTTATTTTTCACTTTTGAGGTTTTTCGGCGGTTTTTGGATTTTTTTTATTTTTTTCAATCGAAAGCTGAGATTTTTTCCAACGAAATATGTAAAAATGGAAATGGGCCAATAATGGGTTTTCGAGAAAATGTAAAAAATAAGCAAAAAAGTAGGTTTTTTTACATTCTCTTGAAAACCCATTATTGGCCCATTTCCAGTTTTACGTATTTCGTTGGAAAAAATCTCAGCTTTCGATTGAAAAAAATAAAAAAAATCCAAAAACCGCCGAAAGACCTCAAAAGTGAAAAATAAAACTTAATTTGGAAAAATGAAGGGTTAACATTTTTTTTTTAAATTATTCTTTATTTAAAAAGTGCATGAAAAAGCTTTAAAATTCACTATATATAAATTAAAATCTATTAAGTTGTTCCATAATTATACGAACTTGAAAATGACGGTGTCTTTCAAAAAGTCAAAACTTCAACCCTCTCTACTTCATACAAATTTTTTTCAAAAGAGCTAATATTGCAGAGATTTGATATTATCATGTAGGGCAACAATTTACTAAAGTTATAGGATATTCTCATTTTTGACTGGGGTAGTTCAGGAATAATGCCCCATAGAAAGATTTAAATAGAATTCAATTCAATTATTTATTTATTTATTTATTTCAATTTAACGGGCAATGCCCTTTCATACAAAAGTATTTAATTAAATCTAATCCTAGAACAAAACTAGGAGCTAAATCGAATATAAAATTATAAATTTGTTTTAATATTAATTAATTAAAATATTAAATAAAAAATTTATTCCTTTTGAAATGTAGAATTTAATAAATAATGAAAAAATGAAATAAATACCTAGTACCTATATTTTTTTTTTAGAGAATTGAATAAAAATTTAAAATAATAATTTATGTCCCTGAAGTTCTGAACGTTCATTTAAATGAAATTTTTGTTACATGGAAATATTTTCAAGAATAACTTTTGCAACGCAAAATATAAAAGAAGAATTTAATTCTTAAAATATCAAAATCATTTTTTTGGTAAGCAAAACTTTATTTTTGGTCAAATTTGAATTTGTAAAATATTAAAATAATAATTTCGTTGATTTAAACGTTCAGAACTTAAAGGTCATATAATTTTTATTCCCTTTTATAAAGATAATTAATTTAAAATACGTAATAATTTTGAGAATCCAATTACTTAAAAAATTAACCTTTTTCAACATGTAAAATTTAAAGAAATTTACAGGGTGTCTAGCGAATTATCATTTTTATTTTCCTTGCAAATTGATAAAAATTTAGTAGCAAATTTACATTTAAAAAATAATAGATGAAATTCTGTAAAAAATTATAAAGATTAAGAAATTATGATGAACATTGGAAAACCTACAGAACATAAAAATTTTAAGCTATAAGATAAAAAGTTAAAAATATTAAATTAATTAAAAGCTTAAAGAATAAAAAATATGATGAAAGAACGAATAACTTGATAAAAATGTGAAGATATTAATTTAAAGACAATAAGTAAAAGAACTGAAAAAATGTAGGAAACTAAGAACATTTAATACAAAATGAAAATTATTTGAAAAACGGAGATATAATCTTTAAAAAATAAATGCAGCAAACTATGAAGATATGAAGAAATTACAAAACTATGTGAAAATTATGTTCATTTTTGAAGATTTCGCTTTTATGTAAAAAAAATATTTGCTTTCTCAAAAAGGAAGCTAAATTCGTTTTTCATTGTAAAACATTTTTTAAAATTTTTATAAAGGAATCATTACTTAAAAATGCCAATTAGAGTAGTTATATTAAAGACGTCAAAATTAAAATTTTATTAAAAATTAAAAATCCCCATTATTTCTTCAAATTGAGAATAAAATGTATACTTTATACATAATTAAATTGATCCATTTTTACATATAGAATATTTTGTCCAAAGGATCTATGATTATAAAATAAAAATTGGAGAAGGTGTAAAAAGAAAAAGAATTTTCAATGAAAAAAAAAATTAAAACTCATGATTTATTATTATGCGAATTTTCGGTCCATTATAGACTTTATATAGGTCAATCGATTCGTTTTGAGACAATATGATTTTTTATTTGTTAAGTTGTATTTTAAGTGTGATAAACATAAGTCGATTTAGATTATTTTTAAAACTCAAAAATTTTAACGATCACAAAGCTTCTTCAATGAGGAAGCAAAATGTTTAAAAATAAAAAAAGTGGGTGAATAAGTCTATCAATTTTTCTCTATAAAGTATAAATACATTTGCAAAAAAAAAAAAAAAATTAGCAATGTAAAATTAAATCAAATAAAACCAAGGTTGCAAAATTTTTTATAAATGAGTAGGGGAGGGGGGCGAAAATTTTTAAGTTTGACTCGGGCGCCAGAAAAGTTCACTACGGGTCTGGTGTATATGCACTTAAAATAAGTGAAAATATCACTTAGGGGCCATTTAAGTATTATTTAAGCATCAATGAGGGGGAAGGGGGTTCCAAAATGCTGACTCTCCATACAAAATTATTTTTTCATCCATTGAAAAATGCTGACATGAGGGAGGGGAGGGGGCCAAAAACCTCTTAAAATATGCTCACGTAATACTTGAACAGCCCCTTATTTAGAGAGAAATGTCACTTATTTGGAAGTGTACATGTATACACTTATTAAAAAGTGTAACACTTTTGACTTCTGAATAAGTAAATATTCATTTCTTCAAATTTAGAAAGAAAAATGTTGTTTCTTAAACCAGGACATCTTTTTTGGCTTGAAATTCCGAAAAGCACAAAATTTAAATTTTATTGAAATTACATATAATTACATATTTTAATGCACTGTTTATGAAAATAATAATAAAAATATCCACTGATTAAAAATATTAAAATATTAAAAATGTCAATAATTGATTTGTACAAAAGTGGTAGTCTTTATCCCTTACAAAAAGAAGTACTGGATTTAGTTCTGGGTTAAGGACTGGGAAGAAGTACTGGGTTCAGTACTGAGACAAGTACTGGGTTCAGTACTGGAAAGTCAGTACTTTTTTCACCATGGATTGTTAATAATTTTTTCATGCTGCGCACTAAGTTTGTATGGGTGCTACGGCTGGGCAATAGTTTTTCGTTGTAAATTAAATAGAGAGGAATACATTGAACGCAAAATCACAATTGCACTAAAATTTGAGAAAAAATGTGTTATTGTGCTTAAAAAATTATATTGCGCGAAAAAGTACTGATTTTACAGTACTTAACCCAGTACTTCTTCCCAGTACTGAATACAGTACTACTTTTTTGCAAGGGATAACAATTCACAATATTGTTATATATATCTACAATATTTTGATAATTGTAATGGTGTTCATGAAAATCAATAATCTATAGATCCACAAATACTCAGATGTTTCCACAAGTTTGACACATGGAATTTAGATTACCACACGTTAGAAATTTTAAAATATCTTATACTTATGCAAATTAATAACCAAATATAATTTTTTGTACAAGGGTACCTTTGTGTTGGCGAGCTACACTATCACTGAAAGAAATTACTTGGGTAATTTTACCTATAATGTTTTTGAACCAAAAAACCCAAAGATTTTATGGATTAAAGTACACAAGATTTTCAGTAATTTTACCTAAAGCCTTTTAAACAACTACCCAATGATATTTAGATAAAAATACACAAGCTTTTTGGTAACTCACAACTACCCTCACAGGCAATTGTACGTAAATTTAACAAACGGATTGTGTATTTTTACCAAAATCTATTTAACGCTAAGAGATCTCGAACTACTCGCAACTTCTGGGCCTAAAGCCCAACGCAACGCTCTAACCACTATGCTATACGCTCGTGAACTATCATTATAAGCTACATCAGGAGGAAAAAGCAATGTCTCAAGTTATCACTATCTTCATATTAAAAACAACATTAAAAAATTATCAGATAAAAAGTTGTAATTAAAAAAATTATTGTTTAAACAAATTGTTGAAAAACTATACTAAAACCAATTAAAAGAATACTATAACCAATAGCAGGTATAATTTGTAATTTGTTGCTGTGACCAACGGGCTTTTATCACATTGCGCATGGACGTGATGAAAAGAAACGGTATGCCCCCAATACGTTACAACTTAAAACCCAGAAGAACCTCCCGGTATTCCGTAGAAACTAAATTTAAGCAAGTGGTGGGGGTATACCAATTCCCCTCAAGGCGTCTAAGAGATACCTGCACGTGACCAATAGCCATAAGTATGCAAAATGTTTTAGAGCCTAAGGAATAGCATAGTTTTTAGCCTATAAATATTCATAAAGTATTTATACGCATCATCCCTGTAAAAGCATGAATATATCCTGAGGATGTCCTGAGGATATCCTTAGGATGTTCTAACAATATCCTTAGGATGTCCTAGGGATATCCTTAGGATATCCTCAGGACATCCTAGGGATATCCTAGGGACGTTTTCAGGTTATTTTAACATTATTTCAGGATGTCCTGAGGATATCCTGAAGGATATCCGTAGGATATCCTTTGGTTTTGAGGAAGGCCACTAAACTTTACGGAAGAGTAACAAAGATTCATTGCATTTGAATAGCAAGTGCTAAGTAGCCGAGAGGTTTAAGGCTACGCGTAAGCTTGGCATCCATCATAGTTAAGTAGGTTCGATCCCCGTATCCCATAAGATTTTTCCGATGCGTTTAACCATTAAATTATTATATATAAGGAAGGACATAAAAAATTATAAATAAGTAAATTAATATCTACTTTATTATAATTTTTTTTTCAAAAATATCCTTGGGATATCCTGAGGACATCCTTGGGATATCCTAAGGATATCCTAGGGATATCCTTGGGATATCCTGGGATATCCTTTTAAACATTTCTGGGGATATCCTGAGGATGTCCTAAGGATATCCTGGGGATATCCTAGGGATATCCTGAGGATATCCTGAGAATATCTTTATTGCGGCGGCTTGGATATCCGCAGGATATCCTTTTGATATCCTGAGGATATCCTGGGGACATTTTCAGGATATCCTGACATTATTTCCGATATCCTGAGGATATCCTAGGGATATCCTTTTGTTGTGAGGGAAACTGCATTTGTTTAATTTTATCTAGAAAAATTTATCAACTTTTGAAAAAGTGCTCCTCATTTTTCCTTTAAATGCAAATTTTTGTTTTACCCATTATCTTTATTACATTAATTAAAAATGTTGTTGAAATGAATTTCACGATTTTTTTCTTTTTCTAGGAATTTTGTCGCGGTGAGATTTTATTCACGAAGAATCGGCAATGCAGAGAAAATACTCGAAATTGAGTAGATCGTCTGCCTTTACAAGGCACAAAAAAATTTTCAAAAAAATTTGTTACATCATAAACAGCAATTTGAGGATTTTGAGCAAGCGAAGAAAGCTTTCCAGGCCAAATAAAAAGGTTTAAAAATTTCTTCAATTTTTAATAATTTACATCAATTTTCAATTTTTAACAACTTTTCAATTATTTTCTTCAATTTTTAATCAACTTCATTACTTCTCAGTTTTGTCCTTAAATCTTAAATCTACCTTTCTCCAATTTCATTTATTTTCTTTAATCTTTTCAATTCCTTTTTTAATTTTAATTATTTTCTTTTCGACAATAAAAGAATTTTATTATTTATTGCTAAATTTTATATTATTTATCGCTAATTTGAAATAAATTTTTTTAATTTACCATTATTATTTTCATTTGGAAATTATTATTTCGATTTTTAATCATTTTAATTAATTCTGAATTAATATCCTGAATCTTCAAGTATATATCTCAGTTTTAAATTATTTTTCAATATTCATTTCTTTTTATCATTTTGCAACTATTTTCTTTATTTTTTTTAATTGTTGTAATTATTTTCCCATTAATTTCCTAAATTTTCAATTATTATCTTAAATTTAGATTATTGTCTACATTTTTCATTTTTTAAAAGAATTTTTCAATTATTTTCTTTTGTTAGAAATAAATTCTGTAATTATTCTATTATTTTCTCAAATATCTAATTATTTTTATTCTTTTAGCGCAAATTTAAAAAACTTCAATTATTTTTTTAAATGTTAAATTATTTCAATTACTTTCTTTAATTCTTAATTATTGTTCTTTGTTTCCATAATTTCCAAAAAAAAATTCATTAATTATCTTAAATTTCAATTATTTTTATCTTTCTTCAATTATTGTTTTCAATTTGTAATTATTCTTATTTTCTTCAATTAATTTCTCAGATTTTCAAGCATTTCTCTCAATTATTTCAAATTCTTATATTTAAAAAAAATATTTATATTCATTTATATTTTTAAAAAAATCCTGCAATTTTGTCAATTATTTATTTCAAAAATTAACCCCAATTTTTGATTATTCTTATTTCTTAAAATTATTTTATTCAATTTTGCATTAAGTAGGTATTTTAAATTTTTTTCATAATTTTCAAAATTTTAAACTATATATCTGATATTTTAATTGATGAATTAAAATTTAAATTATTTATATTATTTCTTTATTATTTTCTTTAATTTTCAATTACTTGCGTTCTTTTTCATAATTTCCAAAAAAAATTAAATTGTTTATCTAAAATTCCCATTATTTTATTTAATTTTCAATTATATCTATGATTTTCTTGTATTTTATGTATATTCTGTATTTTTGCAAATTATTTCTACTAAATTAAACCTTGTTCTCTTCAATTTTAAATTATGTTTATCTTTTTTCATTAATTTTCTCTAATTTTTAATTAATGTTTTTTTTTTCAATGAAGTTCTACAAGTTTCCAGTATTTTTCTGAAATTTTCTTTACTTTCCTTTATTTAAAATAAATTATGTAATTTTTCAAATTATTTTCTCAAATTTTAAATTATTTATATTATTTGTTCATTATTTTTTCAATTTTTAATCACTTTCATTATTTCTGAATTATTTTCCTAAATTTTTAATTATTTATCTCAAGTCAATAATTTTTTTCAATTTTAAATTATTTTCTCCAGTTTTCCATTATTCGAATTTTTTTTAATTACATATTTCTATGATTGTCAAGAATTTTTCTCAAATATAAATTATTTTCTTTAATTTTAAAACATGTAATAATAAACAACATTTGCATTTATATTTTTATAAATTTTAATTATTTTTTAAATATAATTTTAAAATATAATAATTGTTGATAACATAAGGTGTGGAACTTTTGCCGCGCCAGCGCGTGTTGTTTAATCTAGTTTAATTTAGTTATTAATAATAATTACAAACTATATTAATTAATTAATTCGTTCATTTATCGGGTTAATTTAGAAATTTAGTCCAGTACTTTTATAGATTTGTCAAAAAATCGAGATCTGAGATTACTTAGTTTTTTATATTTAACTATTGAGTTCTTGTGTGTTTAACAAAATCATTATTCGTACGTAGCGACTTAAAAATAATCAGTTGAAGTGTTAAAAATAAATATCTTATTTAGGTTACGCAATTTTTTAACTGTTTAATACTGCCGCCTGTCTTAAAAATGAAGTAAAACTTCTGAATTATTTGTGTCCTACTAAAAATTCCAATAAAATTAATTAATTAGTTTTTTTCCATTAATTATAATTTAGGTATCATTTCTTGGATTTTTTTTAACTGACCATTTAAATACGGGTTTTTCATGTGAAGTAAAAAGTAGTTTTTTCTATTTCACATTTTTGCATTAAGAAGTCGTTTTCTGTGTTATTATTAGTAAATTGCAAGTTGTGGGACAACTTGAGGCTCCTCTTTAAATTGTTTCTCAACTTTTAGGAAGGAAAAGTCGATATCCTGAAGATTATCTCGTCATCATCGTAATCATTGGTCTTTTGGAGTTTATATGGAAATTCTACAATTCATCGGTGGTATGTTGCATTAAACATTATTCGGCTGTCTATCAGGCCTCACAGACACATTTTAAAGTCATTTATTTTAAAAACTAATGTATCGCATACTTATATGTTTCAAAGGTGAAACCTTTCAATGATGTAAGTAAACGATATGCGTGGTTAATAATTCGATATGAGACTAGTCTACCGCACCTAGAGACAGAATAGGCATGCCACAGAGTTGGCCATTTTAGCTATGTCTTTATGAAGCTCTAGTAAGTCAGATAGTTTCATATCAAATTAATCGCCGCCCATAAAACTTAATATGTAGAATTGGAAGTCATATCTATGAGTTTGTAAACAAAAAATATTGTTACCTATGAATTTGGTAATCTAATAAGATTTTAGGCTAGAAAATTAATAAATAAAAAATCTTAAATGTTCTAAAATTAATTGGTTAAAATTTTCATTTAAGGCTGTTCAAACCTGTGAAGAGAAATGCTCTCACCTGATTTCAATGTTGGCGTTTCTCGATCTCTAAAGACAAAATAAATTAGTTAATGTTGATTTATTAGAATTAATAGAATGGCACAAGTGGTGGAACTTCAATTTTGTTGCTTTAAAAAAAGCTAAACATTACTTTTTAATCATTTTTCCAAATTTCAAAAATTATTTAAAAATAATATTTAATTTTTTTTTTATAGCAACAAAATTGAAGTTCCACCACTTATTCCTCTATTATTTCCAATAAATCAAGATTAATTAAATTATTTTGTTTTTTAAGAGCGAGAAACGTCAACATTAAAATCATGTGAGAGCACTTTTATTCATAGGTCTGATCAGCCAATATAGTTTTAATAGAGGAATTTTTAATTTTTTAAATCTGTTTTCAGTACATATTAAAATAAATCTAAATTTTAGCTTCATCATATTATTAGGTCATAGAATTTATATGTAAGGGAGTTTTCAAATTTATATACTTTTTTTTAATTGACTTTCTTATTTTTAAAAAAATACCTTTTTATCGCATTTTTATTTAGTAGGTATAATCGCCATTAAATTAAATGTTAATTGAGTCAAATTTTCAAATCACAGAATATCCATTTGAAAGAATATTTATTTGTTCGAATTTACTTTTTATGGAAATGAAAATCTTAAAATGTTTTATGTTTATTCCGCCGTGTTTTGGAGAAACACAGTAATTATCACTAGAAACAATGGAAGTTACTGTGTTGCTTTAAAACACGGCAATATTTGTCTGTCCAAATTTCTGGTACGAATTTTAAAATTGACAATTTACAATTTCCTTGATAATTTCAGATTGGTAAATTTTGTAATTCGTACCAAAATCCGTTTCCGGATATTTGTTCGTACAGTTGGCAATTTTGCAACAAGAAAACAGTCTATACCTTTAGAATTTTATGAAATAACAATTCGTGCAATTATAAATTGGAATAAATGAAGATTCTGTAAAATAGAAATTTTACCATTAAAAAATTCAACTCATTTACAATTAAATAATATGAGAGTTCTGATAAATTAAAACTCAGTAAAATTCGAATATTTGTAAATATAAATCGGTTTAATTCGGTGTGAAAAAAAAATTCGAATTTATTACAATTCTTTTAAAAACAGTTTAGAAAAAATAAAAACTCGTCGAAAGTCATAATTTTGTCGTTATTAAAAACACATAATAATCTTATTTTCAATTTTTTATTAGCACGCATGTTAGTTGCCAACTCGTTTTCTAAAAAATTATGTTTGGCAAAATTAAGTGTGTATATTACTTGCATGGTATGTTAATTATGATCTGTGAGGCCTGATACATTTCAATGGTGAGTACCTTCTTTAATCATCAGATTATATGTATAATATATCCCTGTCTCTATATATATCTATCATTATTAATTTGTTTATCCTCTTAATTCTTTTACATACATATGTTTTATGAATGGGGAATTAATTGTTTCAGATTAAATAAGGTATTTTATAAATAAAAAAAAAGTTGAAAATATAAAAGTCAGAAAATCGAAATTTCAAGACTTTTAACAGCATAAAGTTTGTTCTTCATTAACTAAAAATAATATCTCCATTGTAGACTTTATTTATATAATCGGAATTTAATTGTGGAAAATAAAAATTGGCTAAATAATTTTAAAGTAATAAATGTGTTATAATAATCTACGAAAAATATCAAATGAAAGATGGTCAGCTGAACTGATAACCTTGATGCTGGTTTATTGAGTTTATTAAGCCATTTGTTATATTATTTTCATAATTATATGCCACATTACAAGTTTCACGTCATTTACCGTGCATGGCTCACTATAATACATTGCCGTATAAATTAACCAAGAGAATTACAAGTATACATTGCCATGGATTTTAAAACTAAATTGTATACAAATTTATGACAAAAGTACTTTTCTGAAAAGAAAAACAAAAAAAAAGCCAATTGACCGAAAAAATATTTGCCATGCAACTGTAATGTTTTTCCTTGTATTCACCACCATTAAATACAGATTTACATGCGGCTCGCAATGCAAAATATATCATAATTTGAAGGTGCTGTTTTAGTGCAAGCTAAAGTTGTCGTAGAAATTCTACATAAAAAAAACCTTGCGAAACGAAGCCCTAAAGGTTGATTTAATTTTGTCAGAAAATTACCCAAATTTAATACTGATCCGTTTTATATGTTGGTTTCGATGCGAATCGTATGAAAATGTGGAAATTTACTCGAACTTGGGTTATTTTTTCTCTTGATCTGACTTAGTAAAAAATTTAGTCACTAATTAATAAGAATGAATATGTACATTATTTTTTAGTAAATTTGCACTATTTTAATTAGTAGAATTAAAATTTTTACTACACTTATTGTGGAAAATTACTAAAAAATAGTGCAAATTTTCTCTAATTGAAATTAGTTGCCTATTTTACCATAATTTAGATCTAGAGAGTTCCGTGCACGGTACAGCCACATATGGAAATAACTAACATATATACTAATTGATAAAAATTAGTAAATTTTTGCTAATTCAGATTTAGAAAATGCATCTGCTTATAAGATTATGCTTACAAGTAAGCAAATATGTGAGCTAAAAAATATCTTCACTGTTTAAGAACAGAATATTAATTTTTGGCATTAATTGAAAATATTAATTTTTCAAAAAAATTAAGCAACAAAAATGAAGGAAAATTGATTAACCAATCACTTCTAAGAAAATATTAATCACTCTATCTTGCCAAAATCGATTGTTAAAAGTAAAAAATGAATTATGGTTACAATCCCGAAGCAAAAATACGAATGGTTAAGACATGAACGTACCTTGAACTTCGCGTGGAGTGATCAGTCACCCCGCTTATCCGTTTTAGGATTAATAATCAAATTTGTAATATTTATTATATTATTAATTACTAAGAGACATGTAATTTATTATATTATGAAGAATTTTTTGAATGTAATTTGTTAAACCAACATTTTTCAGTTTCAGCTTTAAAAACCCAAATCTTTGTTTTAGCCACAAAATTGAATATTATATTATTATGGAAGTATTTTCTAATATTTTTGATTCTTCTATGAACAAAAATGTGACAAACTACTTTTTTCATACGTAAAACCTTGTACATGACCTCACCTTTATTTACACTATTTTTTATTTATTATACTGTTTCATTGAATAAACTGCATATGTGGCGCTCCGCGAGAGAAGGGACCTATCTTGGAAAAAATCAATTTTTATTTTTTTATGCTAAAAGATAGTTTTTGAGTTAATCTTTCATTTTCATGTTTCAAAAAAAATTTTTATCAAGTACGCTGTTTGTTATAATGCTTTAAACCTAGGCGTGCAAGGTGTATCGCATTTTTTGGATTTTCTTTGAACGACCGCCTCGTGAAATTGGCTTTCATTAATTTCAATTTTTTAATGGTAATTGATAGTTTTTGAGTTGCTTTTTGAGTTCCAAAAATCAAAATTTGATTCCTGCAATTAGTTTTCTTGTTATTAAGCTTCAAACATAGGTATGTTAAGCGTCCAGATTTTTCTTCCTCCTTTTTGCCTGTCCGTCCTATAAAGTTTGCTTTCTCAGCGATAGGTCCCTTCTCTCGCGGAGCGTCACATATTATTTATGGTCGTTAAATAATAAAATTTGTAAAATTTATTATGTTATTAATTATTAAGAGGCATATTATTTATGATATTATTAAGAATTTTTTGAATGTAATTTTTTAAACATACATTTGTGCGTTTTCGTCTTGTAAAACTAAATCTTAATTTTAACCTTAAGAGTGATTGCTATATTACTATTACTGAAGTTCTTTCTAATATTTAAAAATATTTTGTGAATGTAAATGTGCAAAAAAACGTTTTACAGTGTGGGCCTTATATTAACAATTCTTTATTTCAGGCAACAGAATTAACTTCCATTTTACAATTTGCATTTTTTCACCCATTTTGAAAGATTTTTTCATATTCCGTTATTATGATCGTGAAAAAATACGTTTTTCAGTTTGAGCCATACAATATATATCCCCAAAGTGAATCGTGATATTTTACGTATTTTCTGCTATATAAAAAAAGTTAAACAGCAAGCTAAAACAAAATGCATTTTTTTCGATTCTGTTCTTACCAAATTCAAATGTAACAGATATTTTTTAAATCCAACTGCCAAAATATTACTTATTATTACTCTAAAAAATATATAAACAGAAAGTTATAGTAAACGATTCGGTAAAAAATCAAAATTATTACATTACTTGAAAAACTGTCTTATAACTTACGTTTAAATTGTTATTATTTTTTAATTTGGAAAGGATAAAATTTTAAGTTAGGCTAATATCTAAAAGACAAAATATTGTTAACAGACATTCATACATACATACGTAATGTTTTTTATTACAATTTTAGAAATTTTTTCACTGAAAATGAAAAAATAGACATATTTTAATTAAAATTCAACTATGGTAAATTTATTTACTACGAATTAGCTAAAAACTAAATATTTAATTAGTTAATCAATTAATTGATAATTAAAAGTGTATTAAAAATAATTTTTAAGATTTAATAACACAAAAGGATATTTATTTTTTACTTTAAGAAATAAGATAAATTTGGAAAGTATAAAATGATTTATTTTTAACTGAAAATCTAACAAAGTTTTCGTCAATTTGATGCAACAATTTTACTTGAAGTCGAGCATAAAGTTGTAATTCAAATACAAATTGAAACTAAATTTTAGGTTAAGTTAACTATTTTCAAAATATTGTTTCTAATTTTCTATAATTCCACTTTTGAATTATATTTAAATAAAACTATTGTAAAAGTTACATATAAATATAAGATAACAATATAAGTTTTGTTTACTAAAGAACCAAAATTTATACTTTTTATATTATTAATTAAAATATTCTCGATGCAAAAAAAGTATTTGAATTATAATTAAATCACAATAAGATTTTAGTTGATTTATAGTCAAATACTATTAATTAAACTACTCAAAATTGCACTAATCCACATTTATATTAACACATAAAATTGGAAAATTAACAAAAATAAATTGTCTAAATATTTGCAACATTATGAATATGTATTTTAATGTTTGCATTAAAAAATGTTTATTTTGAAATAAAGGTTATGTTAACCACTAATGTGATTTCAAAAATGGGAGAAAACACGGTTGTTCATTCTGGGCACTATGTACATTTTTTCATCAAATTTGATCCGATTGTTTATAATCGGATAAACAAAACAGGAGAACCGGGATTCTTTACTTTCTCCTTTCTATTACCGCTGAGAACTCAAACAGCTGGGACTGACGGGACTTGTAGGCTTGTACTAAAATCTATTAAATTAGACCCCCTCCTGGCGCCATCTGTTGGCGACATATTGCGAAGTACCTTTTTATTTCGTGTGCTGATAAAGTCAATTACCAGCTATTTGGAAAAAAAATTATTATTTTATTATTTTTATGTATAAAAATATACTTTCTCACTACTTTTATTCTTTATTTTAATTAATATTTCCATTTTGGAATAAAAAAAAATAATACTAAACTATGTTTTGTTGATCAAATCATCTTAGACATGCCCTTTTAAATTCAAATAATTGGTTAATTAGAGTTAGGTTTTTAATTTTTTTTGATATCTTTTGATTTATTATTTTCAACTTTTTTATTTAAAGTTTTTAGTTTCAGCAATCATCATTTTATTTAAAATTATTAATTAAAAATATTATATAAAAAAAGACATTTTCGCTTTAAAAAAATAATAATTAAAATAATCAATCCTTTAAATTAAAAATTTTAAATAAAATAAATAATATTTAAATCAAAACCTTATGATAAAAAAATTCTAAAGATGAAGAAAATTTAATAAAATATTAATAACAATAATAGATTGATTCTAGTCATAATTAATAATTTAACTAAAATTTATTTTTTATAAAGCCTTTGCTTTTAAAAAGAACTAGTTACAACAATAAAAGTAGTTACATTAAAAACTGTATGACAACTTCAGTGCTAGGATTGCATGACTTTTTCGACTATTTTCGAATTTAATACCTACAATAAAAAGAAATAAAACTTTATGACAACTTCAGTGCTAGGATTGTATGACTTTTTCGACTATTTTCGAATTTTATACCTACAATACAAAGAAATAAAAGATGAAAATAGTCCAATTACCAAATGAAAAAGTCGATTCGTATTTATTAGTAAGAAATATGACTGACTGGCTATTTTGTAGATTTTCCAGTTATTTCGTAAAGTTTAGATCACGAATTTTGAATAATTTTCCACTGAAAGTTATTTTAGTTACATACTTCAAAAATTTGCTAAATATTATATTAAATAATAATAATAATATATTAAATATAATAAAAGGATATTATCAAGTTTTTAACTATTTTAACTAAAAAAGTTTACTGAACACTTAAAAGATTCCAGAAATCTTGAAATATTTTAAAGAGCAAGATTTAATACATTAATTTTATATAATTTTTAAAAGTCTGTTTTAAAACCTTTTTTACCATTTTTTACTTTTAAGATTTTCTAGAAATTTTAATAATATTTGTATTTAAAAAAGTTTTGTTAAATTATATGATTCAACAACTTTTTAAGAATTAAACTTTTATAAACCTCCAAAAAATTTCTGAACAACTAATTTTATATTATTTTTTAATTTATAATATTAAGGTATTATTCGCGTAAAATGATTTTCGTCAGATTTTTTTAAAACTTTGTATCTGTATTCATGAGGTATTTATCTATGAAATAAGATCTATCATATCAATTTTGACCACTTCTGAGCTTCAAAATATAAATTCAAAGATAATACCTTTTACATGCAATAGCACTAAATGCATATAAAAAATGTCTCTTATATTCATTTATATAAAAACAAGTCGTGAGATTTTCAAATAAAACTACTAAGTTACACATTCAGATAAAATAAATCCGTTAAAAAAAGTAACTTTACTGACCACGCCGAATAAAAAATACAATAATTTAAGAATTCAACATTTTTAATTTTTACGTGGTTTCATTGAAAAATGTCGTAAACGTGTCAGCAATTCATCACGATAACTTATAGTACATGACTCAATATCATGAAAATTACATATATTACATTAGAAGAGGTCACAAGGAAGTAAGTAAGTTGATATAAAAGTTTATTTATTGTTCTTTTTATTTTGCGGGAGTTTTGCGGGAGCATTTACGCGACTAACACTTTAAATAGGTAAAAGTAGGTAAAAATAGGTAAAAACTTTGAATAAAAAAGTTGAAAATAATAAAACAAAAGATATCAAAACAAATTTAAAACCTAACTCTAATTAACCAATTATTTAAATTTAATTTTTCAAATAAGCTTCTGTTTCTAAAATGAATTGTTCAGAATTATAAAAATAAGTCCAGAAAAGAAATTATATCTGTTTCTAAAATTAAAAATTTTAATTTATAATTTTAAATAAGATATATACTGAGGCATGGCTAGCTATGTTTAATGTTTAATATTAAATTTGAATATTCTTTTTATTTATGAATATATTAATATGTACTACTATGTAATTGTTTCTTGAAAGGCTCTTTAGCCCTAGGAGCTTATATTTTAATAAAAAAAATAAGATATTAAACAATTAAAAGATTTAAAACATTTTAAGAACTTTATAATTATATTTAAATAAAAAAACCAAAAATTGATAAATGAACTTTAGAACATAGTTTTTGGCTTTTTGACTACTTTACAATTTTCTTACAATCTTCAAGAATTTAACAGTGGCGCCCATTGGATTTCTAGCAGGGGGGGCCAGACCCGTTTCCAGGATACCACCCCCCTTTCATGAACCCTAATTTTGACAAGCAAAAAAAAAAAAAAAAAGGTTTACATAATAAAATTATCTATACTGTCTTAATTTAAGTCAGTGAAATTTCACTGATTTGTAGGCTAAATTCTCACTGTTTTAAAATTTAGAGAGTAATAATGAGTCAACTACTTTTTTAAAAATGCCTTTGAATTGATCAAAATTTAAATTTATAACCAACAGTTGTAATTTTAATTTCATTATTCAATAAATCTATAATTTTTTATTAAATTTTAAACAGTTTTCAATTTACAATTATTCTCCTTAAATTTTGCAATTATTCTTAAATTTTCTAAATTACCTTGCTCCGTTATCTAATATTCTCAATAGTTTTAGAATTTGTTTTCAATTGTCAAATATAGGGGAGAGTCGGATAGCCCCGGACACTTAAGCTTTTTTAGTTATAAATTGTAAAATAATGTTCATAAAACTAATGTTTCAGGTTTTTTATAAGTTTAACATCATTAGTAACACTTTTAAAAAGCAAATTTAAAAAATAAATATAGGAATTAATAAAATTAAGGAAATATATTACGCTAAAAATGGTTATAAAAAAAAGTGTCGGGTAGCTCCGGACACTCAGAAAATTGTTAATTAAAAATTTTAAAAAGTACTTTTGAAGTAGAATACCTGATTTGTAACTATTATTTATACATTTCCTATACTTTTATTATGGATTAAACACTTCTTCTTAATCTTATATATTTCGCAATTAACCAAATATAAACATTTAAATTTTATTCTGACAGAAACAAGTGACTTCTACTATGTAAATTATGTCTGGTAGTATACGACAAAATATGTCCGTGGCTACCCGACGATGATATATTTCAGTAAATTTGCTATAAAAAGAAAGAAACTTTAAATGAACAAACAATATTAACAGATTTCATTGTCTGAAAGTACATTTAGGCATTGCTGAAATGAAAGAAAATTATATTTGACATCACACAAAACCTAAAAAGCTCAAAACGTTGCATAATGATACCGTTTTTTCGAATTATTTTACAAATTGAGCTAAAAAATGGCATTATTATGCAACGTTTTGAGCACTTTAGGTTTTGTGTGATTTAGAAGTAAAAATTGTACATTTAATATGGTCTTAAATTCTTAAAAAGTCATTGATTTGAAAGAAGTGAACATGAAAATACGATTTTCTATTAATCCCATTAATAATAATAGACCATATTTTCAAAATTACATTTGATGAACATTTTAAACGATACAAATGTGATTTTAGACTTAGAAAGTAATTGGTTTATTCTATTTCACGTGTGTCCGGGGCTGCCCGCTGTCCGGGGCTACCCGACTCTCCCCTACTAAACAATTTTCGATTTTTTTTCAATTGTCAAATATTCTCAACAATTATCGAATTTTTTTCAATATTGTCAAATACTTTCCACTTATCTCAATTACTTTCTTTAATATCAAATTATTGTCGGTATTTTATAATTATTCTTTTTAATTTTCAATTAACTCTTCAATATTTAGTAATTTCTGTCTTTTTTCAATCATAAATATTGTTCAAATATTTCAATTCAATTGTTTAATTTTTCAGTTTTCAATTAGTTTCTTCTATATTCAATAATTCTCGCCTTTTTTCAATAAAATTTTTGAACTTGAAATTATAATCTTTAACTTTCAATTCCATTCTTCAATTTTCAGTGATTTCCTTCAATTTCAAATTATTTACTTCAATATTCAATAATTCTTGGCTTTATTCAATTTCATTTAAATTTGAATTAAATTACTTAATTTCATGCATCAATTTTTAATTATTTTTATATTAAAATTGTATAATTATTCATTAATTTTTTAATTACTTTTAAATAGTGTACATTATTCTGGCCTTTTTGAATTTTTTACAATATTCAATAAATATTATCATTTGTCAATTATTTCTTTCATATTCAATAATTCTATGTTTTTTACAATTATTTTTTCAAAAATCCGATATTTTACTCTACTTTCAATTATTTTCTGCAATTTCACATAATTTCCTACCATATTTAATAATTTTCGTCTTCTTTAGTTATTTTCTATAAAATTTCAATTCCATTCTGAATTTTTCAATTATTTTCTTAAATTTTTAATTACTTTTTTGATTTTTATTTGATTTTTCAAATTTAAACAATTCTCTGCTTTTTCCAGTTATTTTATTCAATTATAAAAAATAGTTTTTAAATTGTAATTTAATTGTTTAATTCTACAAATATTTTCTTCAATCCTTATTTATTTTCTTTAAATTCCAATTATATGTATTTTCTTTACCATCCAAAATTCTAAATATTTTTTAATCTTACTTTATTTTTACTCTTCCCGCACATATCGCAGGGTTCGAGGATTCAATTACATATATCTTAATCTACTTAGCTCCCTTTACATTTTTCTATTACAATAACTTTCTTATAATACCTATTTACAATTATTCTAAACTGCTTAAATCTAAACGCCATCTTAACCTACTTTAACCATTTATTTGCCAAGTGCCTGGGCTTCCATTTCCCGTTCCTTTTGCCAAATCTGACTTTATACCCTTTTATCGCCCACCCTCTTACATTTTAAAATTCTTTTTTTTCCTTTCACTCTTTACACAATCACTCATCCTTCTCTCTTTTTCACTTCTCCATTTATTCCTCTTTCGTTAATTACCCCCACCTTTCCTCAATACATTAACATACCCATACACTCCATACACCTATACCCACTCATATTTTTATAACCTCTCCTGTCTCATCTCGCACTTTCCATCTTATTCCGTCCACCCAGACACTATCTCTCCCCATCCTTACTTCGCTTCCATTTCTTCTCTCTGCCCACGCTTTCTCTTCCAAAAACCACCTTATCCTTCTCTCTCTCCATGTTCTATCTTCATCTATTCTCTTCCCACTACCTCTCAACCTTCCCCTTAATTTCATTACCTCATACTTGTCCTCCTCATCTTCCAACTCTACTATCCATAATTTTGCCATCTCCTGATCTATTCCTCTAATTCCCTTAACTTTTTTAATCGTTACCTTCGCCCCAATTCCTGCTAGCAATTTCTCTACTTCCTCTTTGCTTTCCCTATACCCTACGTTCAAACCTCTAATTATGATGTTCCTCTTTCTTTTTTCCTTCTCCAGAATCTCAACCTGGCTTGCTAACTCTTTCATTTTCCTTTCCAAATTATCGTCTCTAACTTCTCCATTCTTCTCTCTACTTATTCCTTTCTTTTCCCCAATATCTAAAGCCTCTAATCCACCATTCTCATTTTCCCCACTTTCCTCACTCCAATCCGATATTTCTTTCTCTAACCTATTCATTCTATTCCACATATTTTCTTTTTCCTTTTTTCAATTTTCCTCCCACTTTTTTAACTTCCTTTTAATCCCGCCTATCTCCTTTTTTATTACCTCAGTCTGCCTATCTCTTTTTTCTTCTATGTCCCTAACAATCTCTATTTTGTCCCACACTTCTGCCCATTCTCTATCGAAACTTTTAACCAACATCTTTACTAACTCGAGTAAATCGATGCAGTCCTCACACTTCATAATTTTCCCGCCCTTTCCCCTTCCTTTCTCGCCTATAAAATTTTGTAATTCCGACCTTTTCCCGCCTGTACTACTTGAGTCAACTTTCGTCATTCTAGATCCCTACCTTACCTACACTTCATTCGCTCTCCTCGTCACTCACTCTATCTCTCACACTCACTCCCCACTCTTTCCACCTAACCTCACAATTCACACTTTCCTTTTACCTTCTTAACGTTTTACATTCACACTATTTTCTACATGCATTCTCTCTAAAACAATCACCTTACCTTGCTCAGCACTTTTCAATCATACCACTTCCCACCCTTAATTAATAATGAACAATTCACTAAAAAACAATTTTCCCTTCACAAACGCGTGCACTACTTTACGGTACCGGAAACGGAAGCCCAAAATATTTTTTAATCATTTTTTCGGGTATCAATAAGTTTCTTTAATATTAAATACAATTGTTCAATAATTTCGTTCAATTTTCTAACCAATTCTTCAATTTTTAATTCGGTTCTTTAGTTTTTAAATATTTTCTCTTATATTTAATAATTCTCGCCTTTTTTCAATAACTTTTTTAAATTTTTAATAATAATCTTTAAATTTTAATTACATTTTTCAATTTTTCGTGATTTTCTTGAATTTTAAATTATTTTCTTCGATTTTCAATCCAATTATTCAATTTACAATTATTTCCCACAACTATTCCTACAATTTCCTTAATTTTTTAATTTGAAATTATTTTAGTTTAATATTTATATAGTTTTAAATAACCAACAACAGTGAAAAGATTCTGGCCCTTGGGCGGTCCGTTTATTTTGTTATTTCCAATAGGGTACTCTTGAATTTTTATAGGAACATATTATTAATGATTAAAAATATAATTATTTAATAATTTATGGTTATACTTGAATTTGAAAACCAATATTTCAAAGACATTCCAACTAAAAAACAGCTACGGGATTAAATATTAGGTTTACCATTATATTATTAAAATCAAATTAACCATAGTTCATATGTATGTAAGTTCATGGGGTGTTTGAATTCCGTACTTTTCTGATTATTTTGTTACGTAAAATTAAATTTTTTATTTATATTTTTTACCATCCTCCTGACACCACCCACCCCTCGACCAGGGGGGGCGGCCGCCCCTCCTGCTCCAGCCGATTGGGCGCCACTGGAATTTAATATTTAATTATTGACGTTATTTATTAACGTTGTTTTTTAAAACTAAGTAAACTATAATTTAAGTCAATTAAAATGCCACCATAAATTAAAAAATTTTAGTTAATCGATGTTGTCATATTCTTTTTTAAATTCTCGATTAAACGATTCAAGATTTCAAATTCAAATGTTTGAACATTCCCGCCGCTTGCGCGAAGGATTGTCGCGGACGAATATAGTTTCAACAAGTGGCAGAAGGGTGGCGACTGTCTGTCCTTCTCATAGGCGAGATGCATTAACGCTTTTATATAAGTCGAGATTCCATATCTCGAAAATATTCAAGTGACACGTGTCTTCTTTATTTAATTCTCCTGGCCTAGTTTTGACTGGAGAATTATTAAACAGCTCTGTATGTGTATATAGAGCTGTAAAACTAATTTCAGGAAATAAGTAAATAAGTAACATTTTTAAACTTTTAAATGTTTTTGAGTTTTGCACGGCTCTATCGCTGTAACGTTGCCGCAATGTCGCCACAACGTTGCAGCAATATTGCGACAACATTACCCTGCAAAATTGCGGCAATATCACATTACAATGTTGCAGCAATATTACGTGCTATTTGGGAAGCCGCCATAATACGGCCCATATAGGTATACCAAAATCGATCAGTGCGATCGATTTAAAGTTGAATATGCCAGGAACATTAAATATATATCATTGAATATAATTCAGGCAACATAGGTTACCAACATTTCCTCATATGTGGACAATTTGCTACTTTCACCAAGCTTTCTTGAGCTGCGAATTGCAATATTGTGAAACTTCACTGCAAGGTTCAGGAAATACATGCTTAATTTGAATCAGTAAAAAATAACTGATTATTAGTCAAGAAATGACTGATTATCAGTAAAAGATAAATGAAAAAATTGTCAAAATTCAACATTTTTTTGGATCTGGTGATTGATCATATTTTTTACATGTTTCACATCCATACAGGATTTTAGGAAATTAAAAACTACTATCACCAAGCTTACCTACCCTGTATGAATTTCACTGATTGAATCAGTTAACAAAAAATATACTGACTTTTTATAGTTATTTTTTAACTGACTATTAGTTATTTTTAACTGAATTATTAGTAGAAATATATTACTATTTCATTCAGTCACTGACTTCTTACTATTGAATCAGTAACTTATAACTGATTTAGATTTAGAGAGAAAGGTACACGGAAAAAAATAGTGCGTCAATTTTTAATTGAAAATGCTTGACTTTTGGATGAGACACAAGTTTCTGGAAATTTCCAGTAGTTTACTTTAATCATATTAGGATTTGCTCGAAACAGTAAAAACAATTGCAAGATTTATTAAAGTTCAGTCAAAGATTAATATACTAGAACTGCACGAGTACTCGGAAAATTCGTTGACTTTGCTAGAGTGCGTTTAAGACGGAGATGCGTAGTGAGCATCTGCGCATTATCAGCTGTCTGCAGCTCGAGGTGGCTCGAGGTGCTTCCAGAGCAAAATGTTGTTGTATGTCAAAAAAATAGTGCATTAGATTTGTTTTTGTATAAAAACATTGATCTTAAAATGGTGCAGGAAAGGAATTTTTGTATGTTTCTCTAATTTTTATCGGTAAGTCACATAAACGAAAACCAAAATTGATTTCAAGTGCGAGGTGGCCGTGGGGTTTAAGTGTTCGGTTTCGCGTTCGTGATTTGCGTCGTTTGTTCGTGTAGGTGTAGGTACATAGGTTCGAAACTTTAAAATAATAAATTAATTTTCAAACTGTGTTAATAGCATAAGATAGTGTATTAAATGATCCTGGGTGCGACTCTGTTAAATAAATAATATTATGATTACTCTCTAAATTTGAATCAGCGAAATGTCACTGGTGAATCAGTGCGAAATAAACCACTGATTTCAATCAGTGAGATTTTGACTGAGAATCAATCAAATTTAACTGATTCTCAGTCAAATATCTTACTGATTGATTCAGTAACCTCACTGATTCAATCAGTTACATTTTGACTAAGAATCAGTGAAATTCCATTGAAATTTTGACTGATTCAAATCAGTGGCTTATTTTGCACTGATTCAAATTTAGAGAGTAGTGTAAATCACAAAAATTAATTTTTTTTTGCACAAATAAAAGAATTTGACAGTCAATGCAAAATTCATAGACTTTCTTTGAAATTTTAGTGTATGAGTACATATTCGTCAATGGACTTTTAGCCCTATCCAAAAGTCAAGTACTACCAGTGTAGAAATTAAATCTGGGCGCTAGCTATCTCATGGCCGGGGAGCCCAGATTGAACTTGGGATCTAATCGGGCACTGGTAGGGGAGCCCAGGTGTAAGCTGGTCATTGTTCGGGCTTCTAGCTGGCTCCTGACCAGAAGTGTCCCCCTGCAATATTCAGGGAGTTTCTGGGCGAAATATTAAGGTATCCGGCTATAGCCTGACCAGAGATGTTAGGATTAAAAAAAAACCTTTAAGAACAGCAGTGCATAAATTTCAGTTAATGGTGGACATATAATACATGAAAGTTAACCTCAAAATGTGAAAATATTGACTTCTCAAAAGTACGTAAGTAGGTGAGAGCGGGGCAATCCGAA
This sequence comes from Ganaspis brasiliensis, assembly GCA_037103525.1. Lineage (NCBI taxonomy): Eukaryota > Metazoa > Arthropoda > Insecta > Hymenoptera > Figitidae > Ganaspis > Ganaspis brasiliensis. Next base: position 112,544 of record JAZKLR010000179.1, read on the forward strand.
CCGGCGGGTAATTCGGCTCATTAGCGATTTCACGCCTTAATTAGAATCTAGGAGGGAAAGGTCGCTATAGAATATAGGTCTCAACATTTTAGTTAGGTAAACGAAATTTAGTGTAATTCTATTGATTCAGCCTCGTGTCAGGTAGAGTATTATGTTTTTATGCGTCGAGCGTACACTTTTTACTTACAAACTTTTACGTTTTTAGTACATTAATTTACGAGCCTAATTTTTTTGGGTAAGTTTTTTTTATGCTCTCAGGTGTGCTCTTTCGATGCACCTATGCTATTTTATTTATATGTATCAAATGTGACTTGTATTTGTTTTAAAGTGCCAAAAGTCAGGGTGGGGTAAATGGGCTCACGCGACGGTTAATCATCTTATCCAAAAATACTTTGTCTTAATCCGCCCCTGCTTAATTATGATAAGAATATGACTACTTTTAATAATTACCAATAATGAGTGTACTAACTTTTTTATTTTTTATAAAAAAATAAAAAAAAGTAAGGTCTAATGAATTTTCTTTAGTTTTAGGGGCCCCAGTCTCCCCCCAAAAATTTTGACCTTGATCCAGCACTGCATAATTATAATAAGAATATAGGTACTTTTCATATTTACAAAATAAAGGTTATTAAACTTTTTTATTTTTCGTAAAAAATAAAAGTCGCCGAATTGCCCCACAGGGTGAGCCGATTTACCTGCCAAATTTGCAGTTTGAGAATTTGGTATATCTGCATTCAAAATTATCTAGAGCTAAAACTATAAAAGATAAATCAAAAAGTCCTTGCAAATTTGAAAGTGCAAATGATAGGCTACTAAATGATATATCCATGTTTGGATTTAAAAAATAATTTCCTAACTTTTTTCCTGTCTGACCAAAAGTGAGCCGCATAGCCCCGGTCTCCCCTACCCAAGATGTGTCCAGGTCATTTCAAGCCAACTTTTACAGGGAAGTTAACCTCAAAATGTCAAAATCAACATCTCTGAAATACTTAAGTACCTATATGATATCTAGGTCATTTTCAGTCAACTTCCTCAAAGGAGTTAACCTCAAAATCAAATTGTGATAATCGACTTCTCTGAAGTACTTAGGTACCAATGCGATGTCCAGGTCATTTCCGGTCAACTTCTTTAGGAAAGTTAACCCTTTAACACCCGAGCAAAATTGAGAGTAGGTATGAAAAAATGAATCACCATTCTAGGGGTTTTCGGGGTCGCTGATTACGAATTTGATGTCAAATTGACAATTTGACAATTGACAGCTGTCAATTCAGTTGTCAACTTTTCTAAAACGTAATTATTGTTGATGTAACCTTCCTCTCTCGGGTTTTTGGGGTCGCTGATTACGAATATGATGTCAAATTGACAATTTGACAATTGACAGCTGTCAATTCAGATGTCAACTTTTCTAAAAAGTGATCATTTTTGACAAAAATGACAGTATAAGGGTTTTCGGGGTCGTTTATTACAAATATGATGTCAAATTGACAATTTAACAATTGACAGCTGTCAATTCAGTTGTCAACTTTTCTAAAAAGTGATTATTTTTTACGAAAATGACAGTATAAGGGTTTTTGGGGTCGCTGATTACAAATATGATGTCAAATTGGCAATTTTCCAATTGACAGCTGTCAATTAAGTTGTCAACTTTTCTAAAAAGTTATTATTTTTGAAGAAAATGACAGTAATATCGGTTTCGGGGACGCTGACTACAAATATGATGTCAATTTGACAATTTGACAGCTGTCAAAGCAAATGTAGGATAAGAGCATATAAGAACATTTTTAATGATTATTTTTTCCTTCTTTTCGTGAACGAAAGTGAATATCAACTTAGATTCAAAAATTCAAAAAATCTGCGAGCGACAAATCACTCAGCGACAGACGAAAAGACAGGTTGTACAATGCGTAAACTTTTTTTTGCTTGTTACAATCTGGGCTGATTTCGATTATGTGACAGCTGTTAGCTGTCAAATTCACATTATATTCGTAATCAGCGACCCCAAAAACCCTTATACTGTCACTTTTTTAAAAAATAATCACTTTTTTAGAAAAGTTGACTTCTGAATCATAGAGGAAGCGTTGTGATCGTTAAGATTTTCGATTTTCCAAAAATAGTGTAAATCGACTCAGTTTCATCTGAAAAGTTCAAATTTTCATTCCTGAGAAAATGTCCGGATGTGTGTGTGTGTGTGTATGTGGTAAATTTTTTGTCGCCAGGATATCTCGAGAACGCTTCAAGGGATTTCAATAAAATTTGGATGACATATGAAGCTCACAAATATCTAAATTTGGACACAGGGATTTTTGAAAATACCCAATCAAATTTTTTTGAGCACCTTTTTACATCGAAAAATATCGTTTTTTGGCAAAAAATTTTTTCATGCTAAAAATTTAGACAAATGAATGAAAAAATCATATTCCTTGTTTCAAAACGAATCGATTGACCTATATAAAGTATATAATTGACTAAAAACCACGTAATAATTCATGATTTTTCATTTTTTTTCATCGAAAAATCTCGCGATTTGCCAAAAAAAATTTTCATGCTTAAAATCCAACCAAAGGAATTACAAAATCATATTCCTTGCCTCAAAACAAATCGAGTGACCTATATAACTTTTATATTTGACTAAAAACTCACGTATTAATTCATAATTTTTAATTTTTTTTTATTGAAAAATCTCGTGTTTTGCCAAAAAATAATTTCTTGCTAAAAATTCCAACAAGTGAATTAAAAGAATCATATTCCTTGTATTATTGATTATAATAAATAAATAAATAAAGTTTTGGAAGATAGAAAAAATATATATAGGGGAGAGGGCCCCAAGTTGGACACCCTATCGATTTATTGCTGTAGAATCCAAACCGAATAAAATATATTAAAATGTTTTATACCGGATGAAAGTACAATTTATAAGGTAACTTATGGCCACAGAGATAAAATTTTATTTTGAACATAAACATTTTTTAAAGCATTTATTCTAATTGTTAAAATTTTCGGTCTAAAAAAAAGTGGCCCCAAGATGGACACCTTCTTAAAAGTCTTTGAAAATGGTAGTAAATAAAAAATTAACATCGTGTAACAATTCTTGAACTAAGTTTTAATCATTTTACGGAATTTATCAAGAAATAAAATTTCTAAAAACTTCAATTTAATAGCTCAACAGTAAAAAGTAATAAAATATCGAAAAATATCAATATAATAAATTCTCTAACGATAAAATCACATTTTATGGTGGAAAATCAAAAATTTTAATTAATTGGCTCAAAAAAATTATTGAAAAAAGTGTAAAATCGAAAATATGCAAAAAAAAATACATTGAGATTTTAGGCCTGTCCATCTTAGGGTACATGACACAATTTTTTAATCCTCAGTAAAAATATATATATGAATACTGAATTAGTAAAATCATTTTAGAATATTATTATACGATAAATAAAGAATATTATAACGTTCAGTACTCATTCTAAATCATAAATTTAAATAACTTTACCAACTTGAGAAAAAACTGTTACAAAACTTTTTTAGACACAAAATTACGTGGTATGTGTAGAAGAAAAACCAACTGGTTTTTTTTCTTCAAATGTATATCAAAATGTTCGTCTATACAAACAACAAAAGTGACAGAAAGCATAAGGCGCTGTCACCTTAAACAAAAATTTTATACGAAATGTCCATCTTGGGGCCCTGTCCATTTTGGGGCCCACTCCCCTATATTGATTTATTATTATTTTATTATTATTACTTATTTGCACAAAAATAAATAATAATTAATTTAAAATTAAATTATTATTCTTTATATAATAAATAAATTTATTGCTTCCTCTATGAGGAAGCAAATTATCTTGCTTCCTTGAAAGCGAAGTGTCCATAAATTTAGAGAAGATGACAACCTGAATTGACAGCTGTTAAATGTCAAATTGTCAATTTGACATCATATTTGTAATCAGTGACCCCGAAAACCCTTATACTGTCATTTTCGTCAAAAATAATCACTTTTTAGAGAAGATGACAACTGAATTGACAGCTGTCAATTGTCAAATTGTCAATTTGACATCATATTTGTAATCAGCGACCCCGAAATCCCTTATACTGTCATTTTTGTCAGAAGTAATCACTTTTTAGAAAAGTTGACAATTGAATTGACAGCGTTCAATTGTCAAATTGTCAATTTGACATTATATTCGTAATCAGCGACTCCAAAAACCCTTATAAACATGTGTCACTTATTTATAATTATTGTTACTACTTGGGAAACACAAGTTATTTTTTTTATGTTTGAGGCGCCATCTAGCATACGCCATTTTGAATTTTTTGATTTTGGGACCAGATTCGTATTAAGTAATTCAAAAACTTTTAAATTCTGGGTCCCAAATTTTTTTTTTGAATTTGATGTCCGTGTGGGAGCTAACTGATTTTTTTCACGATTTCTGAGATTTGCATAAACATTTGGTTATTTATTTATAATAAAATAATTTTTCTTTCATCATTTGTATTTTTTTTTAGATACTAGCATTCATACTGAAGAAAATAAGCTAAACCGCATTAAAAAATATTGATATTCAAGAAAGTCACAGGCGTTTTTGCAAGTAGGATATATACGACCCGCAGGCGTTAAAGGGTTAACCTCAAAATATGACAAAATCGACTTCTTTAAAGTACCGAAGTACTCAAACGACGTCCAGCTCATTTCCGGACAACTTCCTCAGGGAAGTTAAACTCAAAATGTAAGAATCGACTTCTCTGAAGTACCCATGTACCCACCCGATGTCAAGGTCGTTTCCGGACAACTTCCTTAGGTAAGTTGACCTCAAATTGAAAAACTTTCATTCTCAAAAATACCCCAGAACCCAACCGATGTCCAGGTTTTTTCCGGTCAACTTCTTCAGGGGAGTTAACCTGAAAATATGAAAATCGACTTCTCTAAAGTACTGAAGTACTCAAGCGATGTCCAGGTCATTTCCGGTTAACGTCATCAGGGAAGTTAACCTCAAAATCTGAGAATCGACCTCTCTGTAGTACTCAAGTACCCACCCGATGTCCAGGTCATTTCCGGACAACTTCCTTAAGGAATTTCATCAAAATGAAGAAATTTTATTCTCTGAAGTACCCTAGTACCTAACCAATGTCTAGGTCTCTTCCGGTCAACTTTTTCAGGGAAGATAACCTGAAAATGTGAAAATCGACTTCTCTGAAGTACTAAATTACTTATCCGATGTCCAGGCCATTTCGGGTTAACTTTCTTAAGGAAGTTAACCTCACAGTGTGAAATTAAACAAAGCTGAGAAAATTAATCGGAAATGAAGTAGACCCTATTGAAAAAAATGGCCACATTTGTGCCCACATTTGAGGTCTCAAATGTGGGCACAAATGTGGCCTCAAATGTGGCCTCAAATGTGGCCTCAAATGTGGCCTCAAATGTGGCCTCAAATGTGGCCTCAAATGTGGCCTCAAATGAGGCAGAGAAATATCCACATTAAAAAAAATATAAAATAAAAAAAATATTATTAATCTTGAATTACCCTATATTATTTACAAGTAGTTGCCTTAATTAACTTTAGAAACTTAGCATTACGAAGATAATTTTGAAAATAAATTTGGGGGTATGGGGATTCGAACCCGGGTTCGACGCACGCAAACTAAATTTTTTTTTTTTTTTAACAAACTTTATTCTCTGATATAAAATACAAGAATACACTTTGTACATAACATCAATAATATACAAAAGTTATGAACGGCGAAATATCTAACAAGTGTAGTTCCTACTTATTTACATTGTTAAGTTTAACCTACTGTTAAGTCTTATTGTCCATTTAGAATGAGTGTTTATTGCAGAATTTTTAGGTACATTTTATGTTGAATACAATAATTTGTTAATTTTAAAGTATTATGCTGTGAGTTGTTGGGAAAGACGACGTAAAAACCAACTTGCTATTTCTTAAAACGATGATATTGTTACATAGTTATACTTGTAGATCGTTGTCTATGATTATGAAGATTTTAATTTTAGTCATGAAAAATATCTAATGTTTCATAAGGTAATTTGTGTTTTTTTTATAAAAGATAGATTGTACTCTCTTAATTTGGTGATATCTTTGGATAATGAATTATTACTATCAGACAGTTTTGTATAGAAATTTTCGGATATTTCTTTGACATGTTGGGCTATCATTGGAAGACCGGTGCGTCTATGCATATCATGTATTCTAGCGTAACTATTTTCATTAAGAATAAGTCTGAGGCACTTATTTTAAAAGTCTTGAAGTTTTTTCAGCGTTGTCGGAGCTACATTGCACCAAACTTGTGCAGCATACATTACTATAGGGCGAATTAACATTTTATATATTAGTAGTTTGTTAGCGTATGATACTTCTGAATTTTTAACTAATAAAGGATAAAGTTTTCTTTGGACTAAGTAGGTTTTACGAATTATTTCATTTATATGAGTTTTATATAGGAGCCTGCTGTCTAGGTGTACTCCTAGATATTTGACAGAAGTTACTGGGTTTGTTTTATGGCCGTAAATTGTTATAGGTTATAGGTCGAATTATTTTATTATTTTTCTTTTTGCTAAATATTATTACCTCAGTTTTATCTGCATTAAGTTTAATTTTCCAATCTTTATAAAATTGTTCAAGTAGATTGATATCGATTTGTAATTGTTTGGAGGCTATTATGGAGTTAAATTATATTTTGGGGCCAAGTACAGACCCTTGCGAAACACCTGCTCTGATTTTACATTTCTTTGATTTTTCACCGTTAACTGTTACAATCAGATGACGGTCTCTAAGATACGAGTTTACAAATTTTATGAGAGGATCTGGGTATTTAGATTTTATCATTTTATGTATGAGTCCATCTATCCACACAGTGTCGAAAGCTTTCTCGACATCTACACTGTAAAAAATTTTTCGGAAATTTTTCCGAAAAAATTCGCACAGCACGGAACCCCAGACGGTGGAAATTTTTCCGAAAAAAAAATTGGTTTTATTTCCAACTTTTTCGGAAACTTTTCCTACTGATGAAGAGGAATTTTTTCCGAAATTATCGGAAATTTTTCCGCATATGAAGTTGGACATTTTTCCGAATACGTCGGATATTTGTCCTGACATTAAGTTGGAATTTTTTCCAAAATTACCGGAAATTATTCAAATTTTGTACACGGAAAAAAAGGGTTGGGTTTAATAAACAAACGAAAATTCGTTTCTAACCAAAGTGGGTGGTTGACTATTATATGGCCTGACCCAACTCATATATGAAACATTACATGTACAGTTGTAATAAAGAAATATGTTTATCCTGATACAAAAAATCCCATTGATTATTCAATAATAAAAATCAAATCAACAGATTTAAAACATTAAGGAAATTTATATTTTACAGTATGGGATTTGGGTTTGTTTTTACATACTTATTTAATTCAATTGTTGTGTTGTGCTGAAATTACATTTGATTATTAATTAACATTTTATTTATACCTTAAACGCAACTAAACGCATACATACGAAATTTTTGAAAAATCCTAGCGACACTGAGATTCGAACGCACTAACCCTAACGCTAAACGCAAATACGCATATTACGATACGAGCACCTAACCATTGAGCCATCTTGGCTATGAAATTCTCTTTTCAAAGAACTTGGTGATCTCAAGTTTCGTTTGGTCGCCACGTGCAGATGAACCCCCGCAATGGCATCGCCCGTCAACAATAGACTCTCATAAATTTTGGTCCTATGGTTTAGTTAGCATTACTGGCATGTGACACACATATTTTCACCAAAAGGAGAATGGCAATAAATTCCTTTCGACAAATTTTTTGTGAATCCATTATTTTAAAGATCAAGACATTTTTTTGGAGAAGATTTTTAAGAATCTTATCCAAATAAAATTTAAAAATATTTATTTGAAATAAGATAATTTATATTCGGAGAAATTTTCATTTTTTGTATAATCTGTATATCTGTTTATATTATTAAGAAACATTCAAAGATAGAAAACATTTCTAATATTAAAATTTAAAATTTTATTACAATCATTACTAACAATGTTTACTTTTTTTCTGATTGAAATTAACATAAGATTAAATTTATTTGGTAAAAAAATTATTTATCGTTACTAAATTACCAATAAATTAAATAAGTAAACATTCTTAACAATATTAACTGGTTCAAACAAAATAGTTTAAAATTAAATTATATGTATTAGGAAAAATAATTGAGAACAATAATTAATCGATATTTAAAAATGATAAAAGAATACAGGCTCGGATACAGATTATCAATAAAATGAATACAAACAAATTGATTAACTTCAATAAAATGAATACAAATAAATTGATTAACGTTTTAAACAATTTCATTTATTTATATTAATAAAAGTAATATTTTTAAAATGCAAACATTGCCCAAAACAATTTTTTTTTTTATAAATTAAACAGAAGAATTAAATATTAAAATATAATAGTAATAAATATGTAAAACAAAATTTTTATAACAAAAACATGTTAGATCTATTAGTTCTGTATCAACAATCTTTTAGTAAAATTTTTGTTCTTCACATAAATAAATTTTTCATAATTATAATAAATAAAATAATTAGAAGAAACTAATTAAGTCATTTGTATTTTTTAAAAAATGAAACTAGGAGTTCCTTTTAGTAGGAGTACAAAATAACATTTGTTCTTCACATAAATAAATTTTTCATAACTATAATAAATAAAATAATTATGAGAAACTAATTAAGTGATTTTTATTTTTAAAAAAATAAACCTAGGAGTTTCTTTTAGTAGGAGTACAAAATAAAATTTTCTTAGATTGAGCAATATAATATGCACAAGTTAAAAATCCGTTTAGTTTGGAAATTTTTCTGAAGTTTGAGAAATAATTTCCGGTTTTTTGTGGAAAATGTATTTTTCCGACTGCATTCGGAAATATTTCCTTTTACTATAGGTTAAAAATCCGTTTTGTTTGGAAATTTTTCCGAAGTTTGAGGAATAATTTCCGGTTTTTTGTGGAAAATGTATTTTTCCGACTGCATTAGGAAATATTTCCGTTTACTATAGGTTAAAAACCCGTTTTGTTTGGAAATTTTTCCGAAGTTTGAGGAATAATTTCCGGTTTTTTGTGGAAAATGTATTTTTCCGACTGCATTCGGAAATATTTCCTTTTACTATAGGTTAAAAATCCGTTTTGTTTAGAAATTTTTCCGAAGTTTGTGGAATAATTTCCGGTTTTATGTGAGAAAAGTATTATTCCGACTCCATTCGGAAATATTTCCTACTACCATAGGATAAAAATCCCATTTTATTGGAAATTTTCCCGAAGTATAAGGAATAAATTCCGGTTTTTTGTGGAAAATGTATTTTTCCCATTCCATTCGGAAATATTTCCTACTACTGTAGGTTAAAAATCCGTTTTGCTTGGAAATTTTTCCAAAGTTTGTGGAATAATTTCCGGTTGTATAGGAAAAAAGTATTTTTCCGACTCTATCCGGAAATATTTCCTACTACTATAGGCTAAAAATCCGTTTTGATTGGAAATTTTTCCGAAGTTTGTGGAATAATTTCCGGTTTTCTGTGGATAAAGTATTTTTCCTCCTCTTTTCGGAAATTTTTCCTACAAAATATTCGGAAACATGTGTTACCTACCAGTTTCGGAATAATTTCCTACTAATTCATCGGAGAAAATTCCGAAATTTTTTACAGTGTAGTAGTATCATCACCGTGACTTGTTGAAGATTGAAGTTTACGCTAATATCGTTCACAATTCTTGTTACTTGGTGTACTGTGTTGTGTCCCGCTCGAAACCCATACTGATTATCAATTATAATATTATTTTCAGATTCGAATTTGTTCAATTTTCTATGTATAATTTTTTCTAAAATTTTGCTCATGCTTGAGAGGAGACTAATAGGCCTATAGCTAGCTGGGAGTTTTCTATCTTTTTTAGCTTTGTAAATGGGGATAATATTACTAGTTTTCCAATGTTTAGAAAAGTAAGCTAATTTTATTGAAGCATTGTATATATAGGTCACCTGGACTAGAGCTTTCTTACAGAGGTTTTTAAGAACTATATTTTGTATTTTATCCAATCCTGGAGCTTTTTTGGGAGGCAGAGTTTGGGTAATCATTTTGATTTCGGTTGGCGAAGTTAGAAATTTATCTGAATTATCTGGGGTACAATTATTTAAGTAATAAGTGGTTGCATCTATTATTTGTTCCTGTTTTTGTGAGTTATTTAGCAGATCAATATTGTGTACTTGTTCATAATGCTTAGCTAAGAGATTCACTTTATCTGTATTATTAATAGCTTCTATATTTTCTTTTTCCGGGGTTGAAATGAGACTATATTCGTTCTTAAAAATCCTTGTCATACGCCATAATGATTTATCATGCACATTTAACCTACTTAATTTTTTATTCCAAACATTATTTCTAAAATTAGTTATTTCTATTTTTATGGCATTGGTTTTTCTTTTGAGTTCAATCTTATAAAATTGCATTCTGGTTGACTGCCAGAGTTTACGGGTTTTATTTTTTTCTTTGATTGCTTCTAGAATATGGTTGGGTAACCTATCTTGAATTTATTTAATATTTTTTGTTGGTGTGGTTTTTTTAATACAGTTTTGGATTGAACTTGTTAATTTTTGAATTTCTTTGTCTAGGGTATCAGGATTCATTATTTTGTTATTTATTGTGATATTTTGATAAGGAAGATTTTTGAAGAGTCTCTAATCAGCATTTGCATACTCTAAACCATCTTGATTTCCGTTCGAACATTTATGTTGGGAGCCTAGTGTGAAGATAATTGGATTGTGGTCTGAAGAAAGTCGGTTCAGAACCTCAACTTGTGACATTGAGTTAACATTTTTATTAATTGCTATGTCAATAATTGTTGGGCTAGTCCCATTATCAGGAATGTGTGTGTGATCGTCAGGAAACACCACAGTACAGTTATTTTGAAGACAATAGTTATATAATACTAGGGGGGCTTCGCCCCCCTGCGCGCTTCGCGCGCCAACCCCCCTACTTTTAACTTTAACCTTCTTTAATTTAAGTTTTAATTCAATTTTTACTTTTAAAATTTAAAATAAAATTAAAAGTAAAATTGTATTTTAATACAATAATAAAATACATAAATAACTATATTCATTGAAATTTAGATTCTCTAATTAAAATAGATATACTTATATAGTTAATTATTTGAATTAATTTTTATCTAAGGTATATTTTTATATAAAAATAAATGCTAATATACTGGAGTTATATCAAACAGTTAAAATTTGTAAATACCCTATGGAAAATTTGCCGATGCTCAACATCGCCCCAAGCTTGGGCTAATATTGGTCTAATATTGGCCAAGCTTGGGCCAAGCTCTAGTCGATTGTCATTTTCCATAGGGTAGATTTACCTTTATTTTAATTTAATAATACTTTTTATAGATTGGTTTTTAACCAAATTCTTTTAAAAAAACTTTAGGTTATTTAATTTTCATAGAATTTATTTCCAAAATGCACTGCAAGGAGGTATAATAAGCTTTAAACTTTATCACAAACCAATTTTACATCTCACCTGAACTAAAAATTTATTAGAATATTTTAAATACACTGAAACTATCTTTTGAAGTTTTTTTTTTTACATCTTGATCCAAAAGTTAGATAGAAGCTTGACGCTTTAAAATAAGCTTCCTAAATTTTCCAACTTGAAATTTCTATCTTAAATTAGGATCAAAATGTAACAATTTAAATTTAGTTGTATTTTTTCAAAATTTTCTTCTATCGATCTGTTCGTCATTTTTTCACAGTTGTTTATTATAATTAATTAAAAATAAGTTAAGTTAATACAAATTTTAACTTTAAAATTTTACCCAATTCTTTCGGGAAAATGTCCGTTTGAATAGGCCATTCAACAGTTTCGATTCGGGATTTCGAATTCGATAGTACTGAATTCTTTCGGGAAAATGTCCATTTGGGATAGGCCATTCGGAAGTTTCGATATTTAAGATTTCGAATTTGGTAAAATGGGCATGTCCATTTTCCCGAATTCATATATACATATATACATAATCAAGGATGGCATCGAGCAGGTCGTGTTGTATCGTATCGTGGCGAACCACAACACGATAGACTTAGTCGAGTAGTATCGTAGCTCGCCACGATATGATGCGTCTGAAGCCATCGTGTTGAGGCTCGATACGATACGATGGAACTTGTTCCATCGTATCGTGGCTTGACACGATACGATGGACTGGGATCGATCGTATCGTGTCAAGCCACGATACGATGGAATGAGTTCAATCGTATCGTATCTAATCACGATGCGATAGACTGAGCTCAAACGTATCGTGTCCAACCACGATACGATGGACTAAGCTCAATCGTATCGGATCAAACCAAGATTCGATAGATTGAATTCCATTGTATCGTGGCGAGCCTACTACTTTCGTCGTAAATCGCGGAGCTTCGTTCTAATTCAAGCCCTCCTTATTATTTCATTTGGCCCTTTTATAGCATAATAAATGAATAAATAAATTAAAACAATAAATAATAAAATTTTTATCAGAAAAAAAGATTCTGTAAAGTGGAGAATATTTTAAATAATTAAATTTTACATTATAAATTGTTTAAACAAATTGTTATAAACAAATAGACAAATAAATTTAAAAAAAAAGATTCTGAAAAGTAGGCAATGTTTTAAATAATTAAATTTTACATTATAAATTGTTGAAACAAATTGTCATAAGCAAATGGACAAATATTAAATTTTTCATCAGAAGAAAAATTCTGAACAGTAGAAAATGTTTCAAATAATTAAATTTTACCTTATACATTGTTTAAAAAATTAATTGTTTAAACAAATTGTTATAAACAAATAAACTCATACATTTATAAAAGAAACAAAAATTCTTAAAAGTAAAAAAGCTTTTAAATAATTAAATTTTACATTATAAATTGTTTAAACAAATTGTTATAAACAAATGGACAAATATTAAAACTTTTATAAGAAAAAAGATTCTGAAAAGTAGAGAATGTTTTAAATAATTTAAGTTTACATTATTAATTGTTTAAAAAATTAATCGTTTTAACAAATTGTTATAAACAAATAGACAAATAAATTTTTATAAGAAGAAAAAATTCTGAAAAGTAAAGAATGTTTTCAATAATTAAGTTTTACTTTATAAATTGTTTAAACAAATTGTTATAAACAAATGGACAAATAAATTTTCATAAGAAAAATACATTCTAAAAAGTAGAGAATGTTTTAAATAATTGAATATTACATTAAAAATTGTTTTGAAAATTAATTGTTTAAACAAATTGTTATAAACAAATGGACAAATAAATTTTTATAATAAAAGAAAATTCTTAAAATTAGACAATGTTTTAAATATTTAAATTTTACATTATAAATTGTTCAAACAAATTGTTATAAACAAATGGACAAATATTAAAACTTTTATCAAAAAAATAGATTTTGAAAAGTAGAGAATGTTTTAAATAATTAAATTTTACATTATAAATTGTTTAAAAAATTAGTCGTTTTAACAAATTGTTATGAACAAATGGACAAATAAATTTTTAAAAGAAGATCTTATAAACAAATTGTGACAGCAGCTTAACGTCACGTAATGTTTCACTACAGAAAACGCTGAAATAAGGTTAATATATGTTACTATATGATAAGCGGTAAAATATGAACGATTAAATAGATAGATATGAATTATATTTTAATAACGATCAACAATAGATTTTCTTTATGTTCTTTAAATCTTTTATCGAATATTCATTAAACCTTTATAATCTTGAAGATCCGAAAATGTCACGTTTTCGACAAAAAAAAAGGGGTTTCAATTTTACGACTTGAAAATATTCGGAAACAAACATATAGTATCATAATTCCGGACCGCGGGTCTCTGCGCCTTTCTGGCAATAAAACATGAAATTTAACGATAGAAAAAAAAAAAAAAAATTGTTATAGAAAAATGTAAAAATATTAAAACCGAAAAGAAGGATTCTGAAAAGTAGAGAATGTTTTAAATAATTAAAATTTACATTTTTAATTGTTTAAACAAATTGAGCCAGTATCATTTTGACACATGACTTAATTTTAGATTGTTATATTGTACAGAATGGAAATGTTATTTTGTACAACTGCTAAATGTTATTTTGTACAGTTTTGAAAAATGAATTTGTTATTTTGTACAATTTTTTAAAAAAGCAATAAAACATTGGAAGTACAATATTTTAGCTTTTTTAAAGAATTGTACAAAATAACAAATTCATTATTCAAAATTGTACAAAATATCATTTAGCAGTTGTACAAAATAACATTTCCATTCTGTACAATATAACAATCTAAAATTAAGTCATGTGTCAAAATGATACTGGCTCAACAAATTCCCATAAACAATTGTACAGATATTTAAACTTTTATCAGAAAAAATGATTTAGGAAAGTGGATGTTTTAAATAGTTATTTTCAACATTATACATTTTTTAAAAATTTAATTGTATAAAATTTAATTGTATTATTTCAAACATTCCCCACTTACCTCAATCTCTTTTTCTGATGAAAGATTTAATATTTGTCAATTTGTTTATAACAATTTCTCTAAACAATTAATTTTTTCGACAATTTTGCATTCTTTATAGGTTTTTCCTATCGGTAAATTTCATGTTTTATTGCCAGAAAGGCGCAGAGACCCGCGGTCCGGAATTATGATACCAGATGTTTGTTTCCGAATATTTTCAAGTCGTAAAATTGAAACCCCTTTTTTTTGTCGAAAACGTGACATTTTCAGATCTTCAAGATTATAAAGGTTTAATGAATATTCGAGAAAAGATTTAAAGAACATAAAGAAAATCTATTGTTGATCGTTATTAAAATATAATTCATATCTATCTATTTAATCGTTCATATTTTACCGCTTATCATATAGTAACATATATTAACGTTATTTCAGCGTTTTCTGTAGTGAAACATTACGTGACGTTAAGCTGCTGTCACAATTTGTTTATAAGATCTTCTTTTAAAAATTTATTTGTCCATTTGTTCATAACAATTTGTTAAAACGACTAATTTTTCAAACAATTTATAATGTAAAATTTAATTATTTAAAACATTCTCTACTTCTCAAAATCTATTTTTTTGATAAAAGTTTTAATATTTGTCCATTTGTTTATAACAATTTGTTTAAACAATTTATAATGTAAAATTTAAATATTTAAAACATTGTCTACTTTTAAGAATTTTCTTTTCTTATAAAAATGTATTTGTACATTTGTTTATAACAATTTGTTTAAACAATTAATTTTCAAAACAATTTTTAATGTAATATTCAATTATTTAAAACATTCTCTACTTTTTAGAATGTATTTTTCTTATGAAAATTTATTTGTCCATTTGTTTATAACAATTTGTTTAAACAATTTATAAAGTAAAACTTAATTATTGAAAACATTCTTTACTTTTCAGAATTTTTTTTTCTTATAAAAATTTATTTGTCTATTTGTTTATAACAATTTGTTAAAACGATTAATTTTTTAAACAATTAATAATGTAAACTTAAATTATTTAAAACATTCTCTACTTTTCAGAATCTTTTTTCTTATAAAAGTTTTAATATTTGTCCATTTGTTTATAACAATTTGTTTAAACAATTTATAATGTAAAATTTAATTATTTAAAATATTCTCCACTTTACAGAATCTTTTTTTCTGATAAAAATTTTATTATTTATTGTTTTAATTTATTTATTCATTTATTATGCTATAAAAGGGCCAAATGAAATAATAAGGAGGGCTTGAATTAGAACGAAGCTCCGCGATTTACGACGAAAGTAGTAGGCTCGCCACGATACAATGGAATTCAATCTATCGAATCTTGGTTTGATCCGATACGATTGAGCTTAGTCCATCGTATCGTGGTTGGACACGATACGTTTGAGCTCAGTCTATCGCATCGTGATTAGATACGATACGATTGAACTCATTCCATCGTATCGTGGCTTGACACGATACGATCGATCCCAGTCCATCGTATCCTGGCTTGACACGATACGATGGAACTCAGTCCATCGTATCGTGTCAAGCCACGATACGATGGAACAAGTTCCATCGTATCGTATCGAGCCTCAACACGATGGCTTCAGACGCATCATATCGTGGCGAGCTACGATACTACTCGACTAAGTCTATCGTGTTGTGGTTCGCCACGATACGATAGGATACAGTCACATCGTTGTAGATCGTGGGCGCGCCCATCCTTGATACATATATATATATATATATGTATATATGACATATATATATATGTCATATCTAAAATTCCTGAAACTGCGGCGGCGGCGGCGGCAGCGAAATCTTTTTATAATATAGAGAGATCAAACCTCTGTTGTTGTTTGGAGGACTATTCCACGCTGTATGTCTTGAATTTAAATCACCGGCTATTATAACTTTATTTCCTACATTTAATAATTTACTTAAGTCTTGGGCAGCAAAAGGTTTATTTGGACTAATATACGCAGCTATTATATAAGTATTGCTAAGCAATTTTATACATATATTTTCTATCGCTAAAGTATCACTCATTTTAATCTCTTTATGCGGAATTGTGTCTTTAATTAGCATTGCTATTCCCCTAAATTTGCTATCTCGGTTTTTATTTTTATTAATGCAAGTGTAATTTTTTATTTTTGCTAATTTAGAATTATACAAGGTCTCGTTAATCATTATAATGTCAATGTTTTCATTATACAAAAAATTTATTAGTTCTCCTACTCTTTTACGGAGACCCCCTGAGTTCTAACTGCAAATTTTTAGATAAGTTATTATCGAGTCTCTGACAAAATTCTAATAGAACCTGAAACTGTTGACCTGCGGAGTTACATTTTTCAATTTGATTTTTAAATTCTTTAACTGCAAGAAGCATTTTATTTATATCAAATATTTTACTTAGTTCTTTAACTTCGTTTGTCAGAGATATAAAATTAGAGAAATTACCTGAATAATCATTTTTATAATTCGTTGGTGATGAAGTGTTAGTTGCCTGATTATTAGGATGGTGTCTAATACCTTCCTTGGAGTTGGTTTCGCTTCTATCTCTGGTTGCAGGGTTTCTTTGGTAGGGTTGAGAAGCACTGTTGTCTCTCCTTCGGAACTCGATCTTTCCTGGATGATTGTGTTGTTCATCAGAGTAGGAAATATTTGTAGTAGGACTCCTTAAAGCAGGAAATTGTTGGTTGTCGTACACTTCAGGTGGCCTTGCCTTCAATTTCTCCCATGGCTTCGTAGTAGTGTGTTTGCTCTTCTTGTCATCTATCATTTTGAGTCTTCTTTGATATTCATCACAACTGGTTGAGTTTGCTGGATGATCCTTTCCACAATTTATACATTTTGCTGGTACTTGATCGCTTTTTGTGCACTCATTCGTAGGGTGTTGACCATCACATTTTAAGCATGCTGGTTTGGAAAAACAGTTAGCCGTTGCATGTCCCCATGCCTGGCATCGTCTACACTGTGTGATCCTTCTTTTATTCAAATAGGGTTCCCATGAGATTTTTATATTTCCTAGGTGTTGAACGTTTTGCTGCATTTGTTTTAGTTTATAATTTCCTTTTAGTGAGACCATAAATTTCGTTTGATTAGTTTTCTTCATGAGATTTATATTAATTACCTCATATTTTAGTTCGGTCAGCTCTTCCTTGATATCTTTGGGATCCACTGCATCATGAAGTCCTTTGATAACAAATGTTTTTCTTTTTCAGTTTTATCAGAGTATGTATGGAATTCGAATTCTCTCGACGTCCAGGATCGTTTAAGAAGCTCTTGTTGGTCCTTCGTAGTTGTAAAAACTTCGGTGAAATTTTGATGATATTTGACAAAATATCCTTCTTGTAATGTGTCTTTGAGACCTTTCATAAATTCAGTGTGTGTTTCGATTTTACCATGAAGTACCAACGGAGGTGGTCTTTTTGGTTTCTTTTTTGGAATCGGTGTATTGCTGTCCTTATCTTCCATTTCTTCGTCAGCATCTGTATCAGGGTCAGAGTCTTCTATTTTGTCATCTTTTTCTTCTAGCACCTGAAATCTGTTTCTGGTGGTAATTCCACTTGGATTTTGATGCTTTTTGTTAACCATGTTTATCGTTGGTGTGTCTTCGAACTTCCTTTTCTTGCTTATTATGACATTGATAAATTTGTCGTCTGTTGTTCCCCTTGTAGTCAGGGTTTCATTATAATTTTGGAGGTTAGTTTCTGTTATTTTGATAAATAGTTTATATCACTTTTTAGTTTGTACTTTTAATTCTATTATGTTGATAATATCGGTTTTTAGTTTTATTTTCACTGCCAAAAGTCGTTATATGTTAAATATATTCGATTTTTAACAATATAATTTCTCATTCAATTCACAAGCGTGCAATCACACTCATGGCTGGACAAGAACTGTCCTGAACTGTCCGCAAACTAACTACCGATCAGGCAGAAATTTCCGTGGTATGTCGGACCTGATAACAGAGGACTTTACACAGGGCGGGTACGGGGCCATTACGGGCTGGTAACGATGTTAAGTTACGATGTAAAATAGTACTGAATCAGTGCAATACCAATTGTTTGTCAGTACTGGTTCTACTAGGATTTTCCCAGTTGACCCAGTACTGACAAACAACTGGTATTGCACTGATTCAGTACTATTTTTTAGTACTGACCAAGTCAGTACTAAGCCCAAGTTAACATCGTTACCAGCCCGTAATGGGCCCGTACGGGCCCCGCTGGAAGTCTGTTCCGACATCAGCACTGAATCAGCAATAGAAAAGATAATCTTTCTCTTGAGGTGCAAGTGATTTTATTGGCTGACAGAACGGCGCGTTTATTTAAAAACGTTTTCACCACATTTTTCAAGTATTGAAACATTTGTCATAAACCATTTGCTTTTATAACAGTTAATTCTTATTTAAAAATTTATTTCTAATTTATTACATTATTATTTGAGGTTTCTTTGATTAATTCACTATTTTTTTTACCTATTCGGTTGTAAAATACACATATTAAGTCTGTTAGTGAGGAAAATTGTAACAAAGTTCTTTGATACTTTGTTATAAATTATAAACTTCTGTTATTTTATGATTTTAAATTTTTACCGAAGAGTATTTTGAAGCCAATTATGAAATATTTCGAAAATCCTTATAGCATTTTTTGAACTTGCGAAAATTACATTTTCTCTTGAAGAAAAAATGAAAATTAGAAATTTTATTAATTTTTGAGTTTAGATACTTGACAAAAATTAAAAAAAAACGTGAAAATTATTTTGAAAATTTAATTAATATTTTGTGATTTTTCAAATATTATTCAAAGTTTCGAACATTTAATACCTACTGTGACAGAAAAAATCAATTAAAGTTGCTTAAAATTTTGTTAGTTAACGATTTTAAATACTTCTCAATTGCAGTAGGGACAATTTGGTTTTTGAATCTTTAAATAAGAGTAGGAGAATTACGAAGTATTAAAGAATTTATTTTTAAAGTCAATCCAATTTCATAATTAAAAAGTTCACAAGTATTTTAAATCACATACAAACAAAGCTTTTGATTTTCATAATATGTAATTCATTTTTTTTGGTTAGAAGGAGGGCATGAATTTTAAAACTTGATAAAGTGATAGGAAGTTTAAAAATTTTTAATAATTCTTAATCATAAATTAACAAACTTGTAAACTTTAAAATTCTGATTTTAAATTTTAATACATTTTTAAAAATCACAAGTTTTGTTCTTTCGTGATTTTAAATGTTTAAAAAAAGCTTAAGGAAAATGGATTTTATGGATTTTAAAAACAGATTTTCGAATAAATAAATTATTGGAAATTTCAGTTCGCTAGTGTTGGTAAAATCAGTATATAAAATCTCTCCAAATGTTTATTTTTAGTAGTTTATTTTTTAAACTGAAAACATTTAATAAGAAATAATGAATAATAAAACATTTAATCAAAATCAAATAGATTATGTCAAATAAATAAGAAAATTTCAAAAAAAATTTATTCAAATTCATATGATCACAAAATTAAGAAAATTAGGTAAAAGCAACGAAAAATTATAAATTAAAAAAAAGCAAAAACGTAAAAAGATAAGAAAACAATCTATTAAAATAATGATAAAATTCTTTTAAATAAAAAATGTCATGCTTATTATTAAAGAAATGAAGAAAAATTAAAAAAACAACTCAGTAATGAAACAGTAACATAAAAATATGTGTATAAAAAAGTAGGAACACTTTTCAAAATTTTAAACTATTTACGGACGTTTTTTTAATTAAAAAAAATAAATAAGAAGATAATTTAAAAAATATTAAAATACATTACTAAAGAGGAAAAAAATTTTTCTTCATCCCCTATCCGAAAGTACGATCTTCCCGTCTCGATTTTGTTCCGGGAATAGCGGCTTTTGTGGCTTGCTCAAGCTCACGCGCGCTCTGATTGGTTGCAAGACTTTCGCGGCTCGGTAGCATAGCAACGTTGTTTACAGCATCAATTTTGTTACGTAATCTCTTTAAAACGTCAAAACTTTTCATGAAAAACGTGCAATCGTGATAGTGGTGACACCGTTTCCATTTTTTCTTAAAAATTAAATAAATACAGTGTTAAACCTAAAAAATGGAAAACTCTTCATCAGAAGATTCCGCGGACGAAGAAGAGATACTAAGAAATTTTGACGAAGAGGCAGAAGTTATCGTCCAAAGCGAAACTTTACCGAAAAAATCTTCTGATCGATACCTCCTAGTATATAATACTTACAAAACGTGGCGAGAAGATAAGAAGGGTTCTCTATCCAAATCTGAAGAAAACAATTTAATTGTTTACTTCGAATCGTTGAAAACTAAACTCAAACCAACAACGTTATGGAGTATATGGAGTATGCTTCGAACAACGTTGAAAGTTAAGGATAACATCGACATTAGTGGTTTTCTAAACTTAAAATCTATTATAAAAGCTAATGCTAAAGGTTATAAACCAAATAAATCGATGGTTTTAAGATGGGAACAGATATTGAAATTTCTGAACGAAGCTTCAGATCATGCATTTTTAGCTATGAAGGTAATAATTGTTTCTTTATTTGCTTTGCATATGAATAAACTTATTTTTCTCTGTTTATAATTACACAGGATTTAATTTTTCTAGGTTATACTTATATTTGGAATCTGTGCCTGTTTACGCTGTGACGAAATTACAAATATGAAAGTTAAAGATGTGGAAGATTTGGGTGATAAATATTTGGTATCGATAACCTGCAACAAAAATGAGTACCCTGGTCAATTCATCATCGGAAATCTTTTCTACGCCAAAGTGAAGACATATATTTCATTGAGACCATCTGGAGAATTCAGTGACCGATTTTTCATCAAGTACCAAGAGGGAAAATGTTTTCGTCAACCTATTGGAAGACACAAAATAGGTGAAGTTCCTGAAAAAATTGCTTCCTATTTAGAATTACCAAATTCAAAAAAATACACTGGTCACTGCTTCAGAAGAACGTCAGCAACGCTTCTTTCGGATTTTGGCGCAAACATTCAAATGGTTAAGCAGCTGGGGAGATGGCGTTCCGACATGATAGCACTCTCTTACATAGAACATTCAATGCACAACAGACAATTAATTTATGATGGTTTAGTTCAAAAAACGTCGACAACAAGTACTCATCCAAAGCCATCGACCAGTGAGCCATTAACAATCGAAAAAAGTAATGACCTTGATTACGATTTGAATTGGTCCGATTTTGATGAAGATTTCAACTCTGCCGACCTTGGCCCAATCCCAGGTAATCAAAAATGTTCTTATTTCATTTCGAAAATATTCTGATATCACATTTATATAAATTATACGTATATGTGTCATTTTTTTATTTATAACAAACTTTTTTTCAGGAGGAGTTGTCAAATGTGGATTTACCACAGCAGCTAAAAATCCGATACTTGTACCAGCTGGAAATCAAAAACTACCTTCCATTGGCAGCAGTAAATTGTTCACTACAAAACCAGGAATAAAGTTAAATTTTAAAAATCCATCGAATGTTCAACTACCTGTGGAAAAAAAAGAAAAAGTAATGTAGACTTGGATAAAAGGAAAACCAATGAAATAAGCGCAATGAAACAATTAAAACCAGCTACTTCTACGCAGGAAATCATGGAAAATGAGGATGAGTGTATTCAGAATTTGAAATGCTCAGATTTTTCTGACGATTTCCCTCCCAACGATTTTGATCCAATTCCAAGTAAGCAACATAATATTAAATTTTATAACAAAAATACAGCTTTATGAAACTTTTTATCATAACGAACTTTCTTTAGGTGGAGTTCTAAAAAGTGGACTTAACACAGCAGGTAGAAATCCAATACCTACGCCAGCTGTAAATCAAACTCTACCAATTCAGCCCTCAAAAAAAAGTAATGAAGATTAAGGCAATGACAATAACAATGATGTTAATTCAATTCTAAAGAAACATAATTTAAGATTTGAAAGTTGCACTTTTAATAATTGCGTTTTTAATATCACTTCGATAAGGGGGAGGGGGCGTCGTTTGTAGTGTGACATCACACCATTATTTGAATATATATTTTAAATGTTTATAAATTTAAAAAATTATGTGCTTTGTAATTTTTAAAATTGAAGAAATATTACTATAAAAGTTAGAAAACTTGACGATTTTTCGATGTTATATTTTCATAAATTTAATACTTAAATAATACTTCAATAATAAAAATTGAGGAAAATTATTGAAAAATGTTGTAAGAATTGGATCTTAAAGAAAATAATTTAAATTGACCTCAATAATAATAAATTTATTAAATTATTCGAAAAACAATTAAAATATGTATTTAAAAATTCGTGATAAGAATTGAAAAATGATTAAAATAATTGAAAATTGGAGAAAATAATTAACAATGGTAAAATTAAAAAAAATAATAAGAAAATTAAAAATTGGTAAAATAATTGAAAAATTAATTAAAAAATTGAAAATTGAAATAAATAGTTAAAAAATGTCAAAAAATAATTAACAACTCATGAAATTATTTTTAAAGTAATTTAAAATATAAAAAAAAGCCAATTAATTAAAAAATGATAAAAATAATTGAATAGTGAAGAAAATAAATGTGATATTAAATATTAAAATGTGACAATAGGGGTGGGGGGTGGGTCGAAAAAAGAAAAACAGGTGTGACGTAATTTATGGGCGGCCCCTAAGCTTTATTTTTTTCTGCATTTTTAATGTCTTTTTTATGTTTTTAATGCCCGCCCCGACCAGCTAAGACCTTGGCTTCGCCTCGGCTTTTGCAAAAGTCGGGCGGGCGATATATTAAATAGCAAGTTATGCCCCGATTTAGCGAACTGTTCAGCAGATGGCGCTGACGTAGGCTACGAAAGTCAAAACAATAAACATATTTGTTAGAAAACAACCAAATAGCGGTAGAAGTTATTTTATTAATTACCATTAATATTAAACGTACTTTCGGCTCGGTATGAAGAAAAATCGTATACGACACGCGTCCAAAAAGTTGAATGCTCTTGCGCGCTTGATATAAAGTCCTCGGCTTCGCCTCGGCCTTTATATCGCGCGCGCCAGGAAATCCAACTTTCTGGCCTTGGGTCGTAATATACTATTAAATTTGAGAAATTGGTTCACAAAATAAAATTAATAAAATTTTGTTAATCGGAAAAAATTTTAGAAGTAGAAAATTCTATAAAATAGAAGAACGCTGTCAATATGAAAATATTTAGTCTAAGCTTAAATTTACAAAATATAAAATGAAAGATTACAAGGCTGCCAAAGAAGAAAAAAATTTAAAAATTTTTAAAATGATAAATGAGTCGAACAAATATTTTCAATAATTTTTAATTACAAAATGAAACTAAAAAATTTAAATAAAGGATCAATATTTTTATAAGAAAAATGATGGCAAAAATTATAAAGTATTAATTAAAACGCAAGAAAGGACTAAAAAAATAATATGACATCAATAATAGGTGAAAATTATGTCCATTTCATGGACATTTCACTTCCAAGTAAGCAAAATAATTTTCCTCCTCATAGAGGAAGCAATAAATTAATATTATAAAATTTAATTGGAGAATTTATT
The DNA here is from genome assembly GCA_037103525.1 of Ganaspis brasiliensis. Classification (NCBI taxonomy): domain Eukaryota; kingdom Metazoa; phylum Arthropoda; class Insecta; order Hymenoptera; family Figitidae; genus Ganaspis; species Ganaspis brasiliensis. The sequence goes on from JAZKLR010000179.1 coordinate 136,661, forward strand.
TAAAAAATAATTTTAAATGCAAAAAAAATATATAAACATGAATTCTTTTACAAACTTTTGATTAATTATAAAACTTATATAGGTCAATCGATTTGATTTGAGATAAGAAATATGATTTTTGTATTGCTTAAGTTGTATTTTAAGCATAAGAAAAAATTTTGTCAAAAACCAAAATTTTTTAATAGAAAAAGGTGCTAAAGAAAATTGGAATAGGTATTTTAAAACATCCCTGTGACCAAATTTAGATATTCATAAGCTTAATAAGTCATCCAAATTTTATTGAAATTCGTTGAAGGGTTCTCAAGATATCCTTGCGGCAAAAAACGCTATGACATTTGCTTAAAAATGAAAATTTACGCTTTTTAGATGAAAAAGAGTCGATTTAGAGTATTTTTGGAAAACCGAAAATCTTAACGATCACAAAGTTTCCTCTATAAGGAAGCAAAATTAAATAAATAGGAAGAAAATGGAGAAATGTTTATTTCCCTAATTTAACAAACTATAAAAAAATATAGAAAGTAAAAAAAAAGTAATAACATTTGGTAATAATCTACTGAAGAATTAGAATTACTAAAAATAGAATAGAACATGGAAAGATAAATAAAAAGGGTAAAAAAGAAATTTAAAAATCTTTTAAAAACAAAAAAGTTTAGGTAAATTACACCCAAATTTTTTTTATAATATTACACTTAAATCAAGTCCAACAATAAATATAAAGAATAAAAAAATCTAAAATTTTCACGTTTTTTTAAAATTTTTGTCAAGTATCTAAACTCAAAAATTAATAAAATTTCTAATTTTCATTTTTTCTTCCAGAGAAAATGTAATTTTCGCAAGTTCAAAAAATGCTATAAGGATTTTCGAAATATTTCATAATTGGCTTCAAATGTGGGCAAAAATGAGGGCACAAATGTGGCCATATTTTTCAATAGGGCGACATCGGTTGAATATTGAGAAACCTCAGAGAAGTCGAATTTTTTATTTTGTCTTTGACTTCCTTGCAGAAGTTGACCGGAAATGACCTAAAGATCGGTTGGGTTCTTCTATTCTTCAGAGAAATCGACTTTTACATTTTGAGGTTAACTTCGCTGAAAAAGTTGACCAGAAGAGACCTGGAAATTGGTTGGGTACTGGGGTACATCTAATAAGTACATTTTTTTATTTCGAGGTTATCTTCTCTAAGGAAGTTGTCCGGAAATGACCTGGTCATCGGTTGAGTACTTCGGCACTACAGAGAAGTCGATTTTCATATTTTTAGGTTAATTTTCCTAAGGAAGATGATCGAAAATGACCTGGGCATCGGTTGAGTTCTTGGGTACTTCAGAAAAGTCGATTCGCACATTTTGAGGTTAACTTCCCTGAAGAAGTTGATCGGAAATAACCTGGACATCGGTTGAGTACTTGGGTACTTCATAGAAGTCGATTATCACATTTTGAGGTTAACTTCCCTGAAGAAGTTGACCGGAAACGACCTGGACATCTGTTGGGTAAATGGGTACTTTAGAGTAGTCGATCTTAACTTCCCTGAAGATATTGACCTGAAAAATACAGTTATACTTTAGATACACTAAGCCCAGCCAGTTCCCTACTGTTTTTGATGTTCTTATTAAAAAAAAATTAGCCCTTCCAGCCCCTGACCGGAAAGCAATTGAACCCACCGCGATCAAAAAGGCTTACGCGTGACTTTCGTTGGTCTCTCGTACAGCGAGTCTACGGCTGCGCCAGGGGACCTGCGCACTCGTTCATATGCCCTTTTGATCGCGGACGGTTCAATTTCTATTTGGGCTAACTAGGAGTTTTTATACACGGGTAAGTCAAGGAAATATTTAAGTAATTTTTTTTTCGTGTACACTCTCTAAATCTGAATTAGTGATTTTCTACTAATGAATTATAATATAGCGAGAAATCGGTTACTGTTAAATAGTGAAAATTCCCACTACATTTTAGTAGAAAACTACTAATTAATAATAGAAAAAAGTAGGGGAGAGTGGCCATCAATGTACCGGGTTTTTTTCAAGGTCATAGTACTTATTCAATTTCACCAATTTCAACCACTTCTTTGCATCAATATAAAACTACAACACTTCTCTAGGTAATGCACACATATTATACAGGATTTATTTTGATTAAAGAATTAAATTTAGGATCTTTCTAAACTAACAAGCTATTTTTATTTTCAACAACCTGGGTACACAATGAACCACCTCTATAAAAACACTAAAAATGTTCAACAATAATAATATTGCAATTTTCACTTTGTAAAAACTTATTTTCTATCAAATACTATAAAAAAATATTACTTAACACTTTTTAATTGATGATGTATAACATAAATATACCTCAACTTTAAGTTAACTAGCTAAAATGGCATTTTAGTTTTGCTATGTTGAGAAAAGTACTGATAACAATCGCTGTAACATGCTGTACGCATGCCTAGTTTTATAATCAGGCATACCACTCTAGAAATCGAAAATACACTGAAATTCCAGGTGGTTCATTGTTCCCCGGTACATTGAATCAACATGACATTTGCAACAAAAATGGTTTTTTATAACTTAATCCAATATTTCAAAATCTTTATCTCATTAGAATATTGTAGTTAAGGCCCAAAACAAAATAAATCGTAAGTACTTTTATTTTTAAATTGCCTTATTTCAATTAAAAAACGTGTTTGTATTTTAGGTAAATTTTTTCTTCAGTGCATCAAAAACAGTTTTTTTCAGTTTTCTCTGTAAAGAATAAATCCACACGTCTCAAATTTATGGACGTAGTGTGATTACGCAAACTTCATTTATATTTAAAATTAGGAGAATTTTTATTTAATTGTTTCTGAGAAAATTGGAATGGTTCATTGAAAAAACTGGTACATTGATGGCCACTCTCCCCTACTAATTAATAGAAGGAAACTATACTAATTTCAAAGCGACATATCTATTAATTGTATTAGTGAAAGTTTACTTTTTCAATTAGAAGATATTTCACTTTAAAATTTGCAGTTTTCTACTAATAATTATTAATTTTCTACTAAAAAGTAATGAAATTTTTCACAATTTAATAGTAACCGATTTCTCGCTAATTCATAAGTAGAAAATCACTTATTCAGATTTAGAGAGCAGAAAATATCTGGTGCGGGTGGCAAGAAGGCTTCCATTAAATCATATTACAATTTTTAATTAACTTCAATCCTTGATTGTGCACAAAATTATAATGTAATTAAGAAGAAAGCAAACAAGAACTAATTATAAATATACAATTTAATACGTTTATTTATGAAACCGACATATGGCTTTAAATATAATTAAAACCAGATAAAGTTTTAACATTTAAAAACTGTTATGGAAGACGGTATAAAATCCTATAAAATGGTTTTTATAGCTACAATGAAATTTAATATGAAACACTTAAAGCATCAATTTTTATAATTAAAAAAGTTTCAAAAAACATTTAAAAATTTTGATGACGTTTTTTAGGGTAAAGTTACGAAAAGCCTGAACCTCACATTTTCATGGTAAAAAACAAAAAACTAAACCGCTGATATGACGATGCGCCTGGCTTAGCGGTCATGAAAGTTAAGCTACCTCCCATACGGTTAGTGCCTTCATGGGTGACCGCTTCTGTGATCCGCTAGCCTGGTACTTTTCTCTGCGATTGAGACATATTAAGCAGGAGATTAGACGTTGAGGACTGGTTGTGTACCATTCGAGACTTCGAAGGCATACATCCCGACTCGACTATCAATTAATTGGCTGTACTTAGAAGATTGTTTTCCGTAGTTTTCCTCTACTCTGATCAGAGAGGGTCAGGCAAATGCGAGAACTTCTAATAAAAGTGTTAGATTATGGGGAATTGAATGGGAAACTATGGAAAGTACATTTGTGGGTATTGGAAATGTTAAAACCCAAAAAGGGTATACACAAAAAAATTATTAAACTTCTTAAAAATTAAAATTAAAAAACCATTCAGTTAAACCAAAAATAACAAATAAAATAACCAAAAACAGATTATTCAATTAAAAAAACTTAAACCAACTAAAAAAGCAGAAAAAAAACAATTACTAACTGCAAAAAGGAAAATTATTTATAAAAAATCCTAACAAAATAAGGTTACACAACAAAAATTTCTTTCCAGTTAAAAGCAAAGTTAGGAAAGAAGAGGAGAATATTCATAGCCCTCACTTGCTGTCTTTCTCAATTTTAAACTACCTACTTCAATTTGTCTCTCTAAAACTACCAGCCATCGCAACTTATCTCTCTCAGACCTTTAGATAAACAATGTAATCTGTATAATTCAATCATTCTCGTACAGACTACCATCACTACTCTCTCTCTCTCTCTCTCTCTCTCGCCCTAACAGTCACTACTTTGTCTCTCTGAATCTCTGCGCACTCTTCACAAGCGTTCACAGAAATAGCTATCTATCTCTCTCAATCTTTAAGCTACATAATGCATCTGACTCTTTTTCGTTACCATCTTTCTAAATCTGAATTAGTTAAAAATAACTAATTTAAAAGCAAAAACTAAGTCAATAATTCAAATAGTTATATTTCTACTAATCATTTAGTTTAAAAAACTAATTATTAGTCAAATTCAGCTTTAGGTTAAGTCAAAATAACTAATATTTTAGTAAAATTCTGTTTACTAATTCAATTAGTTAAATTTTAACTATTTTTTAGTTATGTTTTTACTAACAATTAGTAATTTTTTTACTAATAACACTGTGTTACAAAAAATGAGAACAAAAAACTACATTGAATCTGACCTACCCTAAGTTGTTCATCAATAAAAACTAAAAAAAAATGTATATTAAACTCCCCCCCCACTCCCAAAATGTCATTTTAGAGCTTAAAAACAGGTTTTTTGCAATTTTTGTATAAAATATACCGTTCAAATTTTCCCAGAATTTTTGGTGTTGAACTTTATTCGACAATCATGAGTATTGATTGTACACAAATCGTGCATCTCAGAAACCTACTATATCGACACTAAGTTCGTAAATTCAGGAAGATTTTCTCGATATTTAAATCAAATTGAAACACAAGATTAAATTATTTGAAATTAGAAAATTCTGTGAAAAAATATCGGACATTTAGCTCCGCCGGAATTCGAACTCGGGTCCTTCAAATGGCGCTTGACTGCTCTAAACCAACTAATAAGCTACAGAGGTCCATGTCGGATATAATTTCAAAGATTTATCGCCTTATTCGGCCATGACATATTTTAGACACATATATATTTTAAACTTCATTTTAGTAAATTCAAATTTTCCCAGAATTTTTGGTGTTGAACTACTCATGATTGGTGAATAAAGTTAAACACCAAAAATTCTGGGAAAATTTGAATTTACTAAAATTAAGTTTAAAATATATATGTGTCTATATATATGTCATGGCCGAATGAGGCGATAAATCTGTGAAATTATATCCGACATGGACCTCTGTAGCTTAGTTGGTTTAGAGCAGTCAAGCGCCATTTAAAAGACCCGAGTTCGAATCCCGGCGGAGCTAAATGTCCGATATTTTTTCACAGAATTTTCTAATTTCAAAATATACCGTTACTTCGTCATTTTCGATCCAATTTTAAAAAGTTTTTTTTATTTTAAAGCTAAGAAATGAAGCTTTCTATACCTAATAGAGGTTTTATGTTTTAAATAAAGTTTATAGTAGGAAAAGAGTAATAAATTTCGAAAATTGGACATTTTTTTTAAATTTTTTAGTAAATTTTGGTAAAATTTTGAAAATTTAGAATGGCACCAAAATTTTCGAAAATTAATTTTCCTGAAAAATACAGTGATTATAAAGACAAAATAATAACTCAGGCAATAACTCAGCCAAGTTTTTATCAAATTAATTAAATAATAGCTCATTCGTCGCAGACTTAAATACATTTTATATAATTAACTACAGAAAAAACATTATAAATAAAATTGGGTCAAAAACCATTGCCAAAGTTGAAAAATTTCGAAAAATTTTCTAATTTTCGAATTTTTTACTCTTTCTCTACCATAAATTTTATTTAAAACATAAAAGCTTTATTAGTTATAGGAAGCTTCGTTTCTTAGCTTTAAAATAACAAAAAATTTTTTTAAACCGGACCAAAAATGACGAAGTAACAGTATATTCTATACAAAAATTGCAGAAAAACTGTTTTTTAGCTCTAAAATGAAATTTTGGGGTGGTGGAGGAAGGGAATTTATTATACATTTTTTTTAGTTTTTCATGATAATCAACTAAGGCTAGGTCCAATTCAAAGTAATTTTTCAGTGTTACAGACTGTAATTACTTATTTTTAACTAATTGATGAAATAAGAACAACGCTACGATTTGACTAATATTTATTTTTTTTAACCAATTCAGATTTAGAGACATTTACACACGACGATTCGAGGGTGGTGTATAGCTCAGACAATGTAGTTTTAATTTTAAAAATTCAAAATAAAAGTTGATTGTCGGTTAATTCATAGATATATATATATGTATGTCAGAATATTCAATATTTAGAAAAACAGCTTTCAAAAAGCTAAAACCCCCGAGACGCACGAATATTCCCTAAAGTGTATTCAACCTAAATCCCAATGAACCTAAAATGCACTCAGTCTAAATCCCATTAAACGTAAAACGCTATCAGTCTAAATCCTATTAACCTCAAAGGTCTTCAACCAAAATCCCATTTATCCTAAAATGCATTTAGCCTAAAAACCATTTAACACAAAATGTATTTAGTCTAAAACCAATTTACCCTAAAATCCATGCAGCATAGAACCATATTTACATAAAATGCATTCAGCCTAAAATTTATTTAACCTAAATTCCATTTAACTTAAAGCATAATAATCCTAAAATGCATTCAGCATAAATCCCATTTAACCTAAAATACAATCAGCCTAAAACCCATTTAACCTAAAGTGCATGCAGCCTAATACCAATTTAACTTTATACCTATTTAACCTAAAATGTCTTCAGCCTAAATCCCATTAAACCTAAAATGCATTTATCCTAAAAACCATTTAACACAAAATGTATTCAGCCTAAAACCCATTTATTTTAAAATGCATGTAGCATAAAACCATATTTACATATAATGCATTTAGCCTAAAAACCATTTAATCTAAAGTGCATTCAGTCTAAATCCCACTGAATCTAAAATGCATTCAGCATAAATCCCATTTCACATAAAACGTCTTTAGCCAAAATCCTATTTAACCTAAAATGCATTTAGCCTAAAAAGCATTTAACACAAAATGCATTCAGCCTAAAACCAGTTTAACCTAAAATGCATGCAGCATAAAATCCATTTAATCTTAATCCTATTTAATGTACAAAATACCATTAAGAAGTAAGTATTATACCTATTTTATTTATACCTATTTCTTACTTTCTTCTCACTTTTTTAACCTTCTGTTTAAGTAAATTTCACAATTTATTATATTTAAACCTAACGTTATAAGTTTGTTTTATTTAGGCCGGTGCGATAGAAAGGTTTGACTAGTTTTTTTTGAAATAGATAATTCCGGTTACGAAATCTTTTGAAAAACTGGTAAACCGTTTTCATATTTTCTATAATTGAAACAGGTTTTTCAAAGTTTGGTGTAGTAATTGCGTGAATGGTGGCTTGTAAGAAAATACGACTTCTTAATTTAAAAATCCAATTTAAGAACCTATCAATTTTGTAAAATATCCTGTTTTATTTGATAACTGATGTTTTTGATTCTTAAATACGAAAAACCGGCTAGAAAACCAATTTTTTCAAAATTCGGAAAAAGATTATGGATTTTCAATGCCGCACATCAAGCCCAATTTTAGTTCAAATGTTATTCATTTTTCTGATTCAATAGAATATACACATTCATAAATTAATTTAATTTGCTCATAATATTATTCATGTTTTCCATTTTTGGGAAATTTCAATTTTAAATAATAATTATAATTTAAAATTAAATTGAAATTAATTTCATCAATCTTAATACAAAAATTATTAAATAAGCCCCTGTTTACGATCTATATCCGACTTCCTCTGTAAGTCGGGTTGGGGGCTTCATCAAAATTAAATTACTTCATTATTTCTAACTTGAAATTACACTTTTTTATCTTTCTTTGTCTAGTCACACTGTTAATTTTCTTGTTTGGAAAACTCTGCTGGAAAACGTGACGAGTGATCTGTCTGATTGCAATTTGTATTGTATATAATTATGTTTGATTAAACACACATTGCAATAATATTGTTATTGTAGTTTGACTACATATTTTTGTATTTTTCATGTTTACTGTTTTCGTCAATAATTGATGGTAATGTAAAGGAGGGAAACGTGAAAGTTGCCTGGGTCTTATAATTTAAATTAAAAGTAATCTAAGTAAAGGTTAGATTTAACCTAAGTTTATTGCTACAAGGGCAGGTACTCGGTATAATGGGCGGACCCAAGTGGTCTGTGTCCCATCGAGCTGCTCCTGAAAGAAAATAGCAATAAAATGAATTTTGTCGAGATGAAAGCAGGTACTCGGTTTTTCGGGCAGACTGAGATGAGAGGTGAGGTCTGTGACCCGTCGAGCTGCTCTCTAAGAAGTATAAAAAAGGAAAAACCAACAATAAACGAGAAAGCCAGGCAATTTTCTATCACGTGACCTGACCTGACCAAGAAAAAGGATTTGGGCGAGAATTTCTACCAGTGTACAATTAATGTATTTTGAGAACGGATCGGTCTCTTAACTCTTAGTTTCTCTAAATAAATTTAATAATTCGAAGTATTCTGTTTAATTATGTATCATAACTAATTTAATTTGTGTTTTGTTTGACTATTAATTATTATTACTTATCTTGAATTATTCTTTTATTTCTTTTAACATTATTAAACTCTTATAAGTGTAACAAATTGGTGCCGAAACCCGGGACTTTCTTCGGGATTAGACATAAGCAGTCTTAATTTGTTTATCGCTATGGCTCCTCAGACTCGAAGAAGGCGAAGATTGGAACAAGATTCTTACCCAGGACAATCGGATCAAGACAGTATAGAACAACCTGGATCTACTAGGACTGCAAGAACGCCATCGCAGAGGTTCGCAGCTCCTACAAGAACGGCTAACCCTACGGAGAGTGAGTCAGGTAGGTCATTTGTCACGATTTCTAGAATAAGTGGGTCAGTAGAGTATTTACGGAAGCGAAAATTAGAATTAGCTGCGGCAGAAGAACAAGCAATTATTAAGCGACGGGCGATAGAAGAACGTGAGCGTTTAGATATAGAACTGATAGAAAAACGCTTAGCAGTTCAATTGGCAGAAGAAGGTCTTCTAGATCAAGACATAAATTTTAATTGTCGGGAATCGCGAGATAACGTAGAACTCTGGTTGGGGGCACAAAAGTTTGACGTTGATGTAGCTTCTAAAATTGAACCAGCGCGAAATTCGGGTCCTTCTAGCCACAATGTAAATCGCGAACGCAGTTTAAACGACATTATGTCTGGACACTTGATTAACCGTTTGTCGTCAAATAAAGGTCTACCTGAGTTTAAAGGAGATAGTTTAGATTTGCTTCGGTTTAAACATGCGTTTAATTTATCCACGGAACTGGGAGGTTGTAGCGACTACATGTAGCGACTACGATGTACATTTTCAACTGGGTTGAAAATGTAGCGCGTTTGCAGCAGTGTCTCACCGGTGACGCTAGAGAAGCAGTCAGTTCATTGTTAATGACGGCCTCGGGTGCAAATCAAATTATGGAAACTCTGGAGCTTCGTTTCGGCAATCCAGATGTAGTCATAGACCGCATAGTTCAAGAAATAAGAATGTTACCGAAACATAATGCAAATAAACATGACATTCTCACTTTAGCTATTAAAGTTAAAAACGGAGTCGCTGCGATAGAAGCTTTAGAGCATACTGGCTACCTGCATAGTCCAGAATTAATAAAAGAAATTCTAAGTAAGATACCTCCAGCTATGGTTTACCAATATAATAGATTTGTTTCATCTGCACCAAAGAATGAGCCTCGATTAGTTACATTATCCAAATTTCTCTATTGCGAAGCGCAACTTGCATGTCAAGTAGGAACGGCACAATTACAGTTTGGGCCAGTACGTCAAAATGATCGTCATGAAACAACAAATAAAAACAATTTTTCGAGTAAATCCAGACCCGTTCTTAATGCATCAGAAACAGACTATTCAGATAATACGAATTTAAAATGCCTATATTGTGAGCCGCATGAACACTTAATTACCGTATGCTCTCAATTCCTTATAAAAAATATTGATGATCGTTGGGAGTGGGTCAAAGGAAAAGGCCTGTGCTTTCGTTGCTTAAAAGAAGGTCATAGGCGCCTGGCCTGTAAAGCGGTGAAGTGTGGGAGGGATGGTTGTAAAAGAATGCATCATGTCTCGCTGCACCAGCCTCAAATCCAAAACAGAAAACAATGACAACTAGTTCGCGCAGAATTACCTATTAAGGAGTCCAAGACATTACTTAAAATTGTTCTTGTTGATGTGTGGGGATCTTCTGGTCGAATGATTGAAACATACGCACTATTAGATGAAGGATCAACCTTAACTTTGATCGACTCTTCTTTATCTAAAGCAATGAATTTATCCGGAAAACGAAAACCATTATTCCTTGTAGATATTTGCGCGCGCGAAAGGACTGATAACGGTAGCGAAAAAGTTGAATTTAACATTCGCGGGAGGTCGTGTAAAAAGAATAGTAAAGTCAAAGACGCTCGAACAATAAAAAATTTAGCTTTGCCAAAGCAGACGCTGTTCTTAAATGATATTAAAAAATACGAACATCTAAGTCATGTAAAAATAGAGCTTTACATAAACGCTGAGCCGAAAATACTTATTGGTCAAGATCATTGGGATCTTATAGTTTCGAGAGAAATGTACTATGAAGGACGAGAATCTCCTGTTGTTTCACGCACTGAATTAGGATGGGCAGTACACGGCAACGTGAGTACTAAGCAAAACAACGTGTCTATTTATAATTCGCTTTTATTACACAATGAGAAAATATATCCTCTTGAATGTCAGCAAAATATAGATGGCGATCAGATTCATAATCTTGTGAAGTCGTCATTCGACTTGGAATTGATTGGAATTACGAGAACTGATAGAGTCAATCACAGGGACCAACGTGCAATGAAGGTCTTGGTGTCACAGACGCGCGAACTTTCAGGTAATTGGGAAACGGGATTGCTCTGGAAAAATGACTCGATTGTATTGCCAGACAATTCACAGAGTGCTTTAAAGAGATTGTTTAATTTAGAACAAAAATTGGATAGAGATCTGGCTTATGGGAAAAAATATTACACTGAGATGGAGAATCTTATTACAAGAGGCTATGCTATTAAAGATGACAACTCTTGTGATCGTGCAGGAATGATTTGGTTTTTACCACACTTCGGTGTAGTGAACCCCCACAAGCCATTAAATAACGCACTACTTGCAGGGTCAGACCTACTTAATTCGCTTTTTGGAGTATTATTGCGGTTTCGAGAAGGGTTGGTCGCGATAAAAGGGGATATAAAGGAAATGTTTTTAAGAGTAAAACTACGGGAAAAAGATCAATGTTCACAAAAGTTCTTCTGGCGCGGTCAAAACAGGACTAGTACACCTGAAGTATATCGCATGACATCGCTTGTGTTTGGGTCTAAGTCATCTCCTTGTGCAGCCTTATATGTAAAAAATGCTGACGCCGATAAGTTTCAAGAAACGAAGCCGGACGCCGTTGCTGCGATTAAAAGAAAAACTTACATGGATGATTTTTTAATAAGCACCCACTCGGAAAAAGATGCGATAACGCTAATTAAAGATATAACGGAAATAAACAAAAATGGGGGTTTTGAAATGCACCAATGGGCTTCTAATAGTCGCAAAGTATTAGAAAGTTTACCATCAAGAAAACGAGTGGAAGGTGCTGTCAACTTCACGATTAAGAATCCACATGAGTGTATCGAGAAAACCCATGGATTGTCATGGAACCCTCAAGCAGACACATTCAGATTCGATATAAGATTTACAAATGATGCCATAAAGATTTTGAATAAAATTAATCCGACAAAAAGGGAGGTTTTGCGTGTGGTAATGTCGGTCTTCGACCCCCTTGGCCTGTTATCACCATTCACCATTAGAGGTCGCATCCTACTTCAAGATATTTGGAGAAGCGATGTAAAATGGAATGAAACGGTAAAAGACAGTGACATCAAAACTTGGAAGAGATGGTTAAAAGATCTTGCCAAGATGGAAACATGCGAGATACCTAGGTGTTATTTCTCTTGCAATAAAGTCGCCATTCGAAATGAATTACATGTGTTTAGCGATGCTAGCAAAGTTGCCTATGCGTCAGTTGCATACTTAAGAACTGAATACGAAGGTGGCCTTATCAATGTAGAGTTTTTAGCAAGTAAAAGTCGCGTAACTCCTTTAAAACCATTTTCTATTCCTCGATTAGAATTGCAAGTGGCGGTAGTGTCATGTCGGGTGGCAGAAACGATCCTAAAAGAACTTGAAGTACAAGTCCATGAGAGGACGTTTTGGACAGACTCGCGAACAGTTTTAGAATGGCTACAAAATGATCCACGTCGTTACTCAGCCTATGTGTCTCATCGGTTAGGAGAAATAGACGAGCTGTCAAATCTAAGAGAATGGCGATGGGTACCTTCGAAAGAAAACCCCGCTGATAACGCGACTAAAGAGATGAAGTTGGATCTGAGCAACAAATCTCGATGGTTTCGAGAACCTCAATTTCTTAGCAAACCTAAAGATCATTGGCCAGAAAAATCGATTCGACAGGATTTCACAGGAGTAAGTACTGAATCACCAAGGGCAAGTTCAAGTTTGATCGAGATCAATCGCTTTTCTTCATGGCTGCGCTTGATAAGTACGACCGTTAGAGTTTTAAAATTTATATCCTATGTAAACGAGAAAAAACGACTGATGCGGAACTCAGAATCCTTGCAGAAAATGTCCTTATTTGACAAGTACAACGTGGAACATACAAAGAAGAAATAAGTAATCTGATAAACAAGGAACCGATCGAAAAAAGTAGCAAAATCATTTCATTATGTCCAACTTTAGACATCAATGGAATATTAAGGGTAGACGGTCGAATTAACGCAGTTAAAGACGTTCCAAAAGAGATAAAATCGCCAATAATTCTTGACGGAACTCATGTTTATTCAAAGCTGATCATTGCTTCCTATCATCAGAAATTTCATCATGGATATCATATGACTGTGATAAATGAAGTAAGACAGAAATATTGGATTACACGATTGAGGAACGCAGTCCGTTCAGTCGTTGAGCATTGCCCCTTCTGTAAAATACGTCGTGCTCAACCAATGGTACAGAGGATGGGTGATCTGCCACCTGACAGGTTAGCCCATCATACCCGTCCGTTTACGTATTGTGACATCGACTACTTTGGGCCTATGTTTGTAAAGATAGGAAGACGTCACGAGAAACCTTGGGGAGTATTATTTACATGCCTCACGGTACGCGCGGTACACGTAGAATTAGCTTTCTCCTTAAATACTGATTCCGCAATCTTGGCGATACGGCGAATGTCGGCACGGAAAGGACAGCCATTAGAGCTATATTCGGACTGTGGGACCAACTTCCGAGGAGCAGATGTTGAGTTGCGTCGAGCAATTCAAGAAATTGACGTGGCAAAACAGGAAGAATATGCGGCAAAGAACGGTATAACTTGGAAGTTTAATCCTCCAGCTGCCCCCCATATGGGTGGTAGCTGGGAAAGATTAGTCAGGTCTGTAAAAACCTCACTAAAAATTATTTTGAAGGAACAAACTCCATCAGAAGAAGTCCTATCGACACTTTTAGCCGAAGCTGAACACGTGATTAACAGTCACCCTTTAACTCATGTATCTATTGATCTCAATGAACCAGAAGCTCTAACACCAAATTATTTTTTGATGGGATCGTCCTCTGGCTCACCGGTACCAGGTAGATTCGAACTCGCTGATAAATGTTCACGTAAGCAATGGAGAGTTGCACAATATCTTAGTGACTGCTTCTGGAAACGATGGGTAAGGGAATACCTTCCAACTTTGCTTCCGAGAAAAATTTGGAGCAGCGAACCACCATCAATTTATGTAGGTGACATAGTAATGATCGTAGATAAACGTTTCCCTAGAAATACCTGGTTGAAACGAATCGTAGAGCAAACGTACGCGGGAGTTGATAATCGCATAAGGGTAGTAAGTGTGCGAACTATTAGGGGAATGTTTAAGCGCCCGATAACAAGTCTCATTAGATTGGCGAAAGCAACCTAATTCAGGTGGTGTCACACGTTTGAGTTTCGTCAAATTTCACTGCAAATACAGTTTATTATAATCGTGTTGAGCCCACTAAAATTAAATAGAATCAAATAGAGAGTATGAGATTTCAAGACTCATACTGTTGGAGGGAATATTATGTTAATTTTCTTGTTTGGAAAACTCTGCTGGAAAACGTGACAAGTGATCTGTCTGATTGCAATTTGTATTGTATATAATTATGTTTGATTAAACACACATTGCAATAATATTGTTATTGTAGTTTGACTACATATGTTTGTAATTGTTTCTAGTTTGTTTTCATGTTTACTGTTTTCGTCAATAATTGATGGTAATGTAAAGGAGGGAAACGCGAAAGTTGCCTGAGTCTTATAATTTAAATTAAAAGTAATCTAAGTAAAGGTTAGATTTAACCTAAGTTTATTGCTACAAGGGCAGGTACTCGGTTTAATGGGCGGACCCAAGTGGTCTGTGTCCCATCGAGCTGCTCCTGAAGGAAAATAGCAATAAAATGAATTTTGTCGAGATGAAAGCAGGTACTCGGTTTTTCGGGCAGACTGAGATGAGAGGGGAGGTCTGTGACCCGTCGAGCTGCTCTCTAAGAAGTATAAAAAAGGAAAAACCAACAATAAACGAGAAAGCCAGGCAATTTTCTATCACGTGACCTGACCTGACCAAGAAAAAGGATTTGGGCGAGAATTTCTACCAGTGTACAATTAATGTATTTTGAGAACAGATCGGTCTCTTAACTCTTAGTTTCTCTAAATAAATTTAATAATTCGAAGTGTTCTGTTTAATTATTTATCATAACTAATTTAATTTGTGTTTTGTTTGACTAGTAATTATTATTACTTATCTTGAATTATCCTTTTATTTCTTTTCACATTATTAAACTCTTATAAGTGTAACACACACATTAACATTTTTAATTAAGTGCACATTTCTATAAAAATGTACACTCTTTTTAAGGTACTCGCAAACCTTTTGGCTGTTGTGGGAGTGAAGGATTCCGACAATTCAAATTTTCATTGCCTGAACTCTTCACTCTCATACGTTACCATGGTAACTCCGACAGGCAGGCAGGCAGCCACAGATGTGTGAGCGTACCATCCTATATAAGAAACGAGTACTGAAAGTAAGCGTTAAAAGTTAACGGAAAAGCGTTAACAGTTAACGAAAAAGGATATTTTCATACCTGGTTCCTTGGTTGGAGAGAGAAGGTATTTGTTAAAAGTTTACGGAAAAGTAAACTCTCAGCTCATTATAGAAATAACCTTGAAATTTAAATTTTATTTCTTAATACAAACAATAGACTACCTGCAGGGTGTCATTATCCTTCGATCAAACCCTTGCATAATGAGTGTTATAATTGGTTTTGGAAAAGAGAAACAATTTTCGAGCTTCAACAAAAAGAGAGATAGTTGAAAAGAAGATTTCGACCTTACCGGTAAAGCGACATCTATTACTCGATGCCTATTACGCTCTTGGTTCGAGCTTTTGGTGGTAAATTTAAATTTAAATTCGATTGGTTTTTCGAATTCAAATTATACTTTAAAATTTTGTTCTGAAAAAATAAGCCGTGGAAGAGCACACCGTGCAACCGAAAGGACTCGAACCCCTGCCAATGGATGCCTATCCGGGGACTTATACCCTATTAGTGCACCTTGCCAACACGACATGACTCTCCACTTTCTCATTCTTCCAGAACAAGCCCATACTGACGTCAAAGGCTATCTTTAATTTTAAGAAGGAAATTCCCGGTCGGTTTGTAATTAAAAAGAAGATTTCGACCTTACCGGTAAAGCGACATCTATTACTCGATGCCTATTACGCTCTTGGTTCGAGCTTTTGGTGGTAAATTTAAATTCGAACCAAGAGCGTAATAGGCATCGAGTAATAGATGTCGCTTTACCGGTAAGGTCGAAATCTTCTTTTCAATTACAAACCGATCGGGAATTTTCTTCTTAAAAAAAAAAAAAAAAAAAAAAGAGAGATAAATACATTAGTGCGTGGTATAGAAGTACATGGTAGTGAAAGTCATCAATGAATAGAACTTGAGTGTGTATAACGTGAAAGTGAATAATGCTACTTACTGTGTATTTTTTATTAAGTGTTTATAATAGAAATGTGTTTAATGTGAATGTGTATAGTATTAATATACTTATTGTTTATAAAGAGTTTGTGTTGAATAGATCTTAATACGGTGAACAAAAAGTGTTTATTAAAGAAATGAACTGTAAGTGCGATAAATAATAAGTGATAAAGTGACTCTAATAGTAAATGTACAGTAAAAATTAAATCTGAAAAGTGACAGTGATTTAAATGAAAGTGTGCAAAATGTGTAGACTAAAGTAACAATATTTAGAAAGTGTTTAAATTTTTTATTTCCTTCTTATTTTCAATAAAGTTAGTTTTATGAAATGCTAAAAGTGTCCAAAAAATGCGATTGTGGATTCATTAAACAAGTGATGGATAACTGTTTAATAAATAATAAAGTGATTATAATGTTTCTAAAGAGTCATTACAGTGTAAAAGAAGTGTAAATAATATAATAATATAAAATAGGTGAGATAAAGATATGAGACAATAACATGAGACAATAATATGAAATAAAGAGATGAGACAATGAGAGAAATAAGTTAAAAATATGAGATAATAGCATGAGACAATCTTATGAGATAAACATGTGAAACAATGAGAGAGATCAGGTAAAGAGATAAGATAATGAGATGAGATAAATAGATATGAGATACAGAAACAAAAAAACATTAAGACTTGAAATATAAAGATACTTTGATGACATGTAGGATAAAGAGGTCATTATGGAGTTAGATCGTGAGTCACAAAAAAGTCATTTTTTGTTAATTTTTTTTTTTGAAAGTTGTTTCTGAAAAATGAGTTCTCAGTTTAAGAAGAGATATTTCAATTAAAATAATAAAGATTAGGATATTATTCGTAATTGGGAAATGCTAAATGACAATCACACGTATAAGTTTCAGGAATTATTGGAACTTGGTTTCCAAAAAAAAATTACAGGATATTTAGAAATGTTAGATGAAATAAATAAAAGCAATTAATAAGAATAAGTCACATATTCAAATATTGTTTAGTGGAAATCGACTTTTGGGTCACTGGATTTGCACTTACTACGATAGAAATAAACTTTTTGTTTATGATAGTCTTAATGAAGATTGTTTAAATGATGATCAAAGAGAAAATTTATGCAGGTTATATCCATTTAAACCTAATGTAGTTTTTTAACAGTACAACAACACCCAAATTTTGTTGATTGTGGAGTATACGCCATTGCGTTTGCCGTTTCTTTATATTTTAATACTAACCCTGAAAATGTTGTATATAATAATGCTTTAATGAGAACTCATTTGTATATGATGTTTGAAAAAAATGTGTCATCTCATTTTCGGATAATTTTACAAAATTGTTTAAACTTGGAATTGGCAATATCGAATAAATAAACAACAATAATTTACATGTGAGGAATGTAAAAGATGCGATACAGAAGAGAAAATTAGATTATTAAATTAATTACGACTTTACTGAAATGAAAGGAAATAGTAGTAGTCCTTCATTAAATTCAAAAATAGGACAGAAAAAAAGACAGAAACAATAATAGTTTTAACTATTATTGTTTTCGAAATATAGAGCCTAACATAATCTTAACATACATAACTACATGCACACATAAGCAAGACATTTTTTAAAAACATCATTTTTGACATCCTGAGTTCAAAATATGTCAAGATATTTCAGAAAATCTCAATCGATCCTGTGGAGGTAAAACAATACTTTCTCTATGAGAAACCAATATCAAAAAATTACCAAAAAAATTTAAACATAAAAAAATAAACAAAAGAACTATAGTGCAGGCACTAAATTGTTTTCATGTCAGTCTCAGCACTGTAAAATGCAGAGAAAAGTTCAATTAAGGGTTAGAATAATTAATTATCCACGTAATAATGCAAACAGCGCACAGCAACAAGCGGAGCGGTAGAGTGAGACTTCGCCTTCACGTGGCGCGCTAACTTCAACATTAAATTTCTCAAAAACAAAAAAAGGGTTTTATGAAAATTACATATTTTGTAGGAAAAAATCTCAGCTTTCTTTTAAAAATAAAAAAAATAAAATAAAACGAGCCCAAAGACGAAAAAAAGTGAAATTTATTTTTAATTTTCAAAAATTTTGGTCAAAATAAAAAAAAAAAATTTAAATAGACCACGCCAATCGAAAGCTGATGAAAAAATCTAAAAAAATCATGTACCAAAAAATTTTTTTATCATTTTTTTTAAGCTCAATAAATAAACAAATGAGAGCGTCTTAACAAAAAGTTCAAAACTTTAACCCCCTCCCACTCGGGCAATTTTTTATATAATCCAAAAATATTTGGCTGATAAATTACTTACCTATAAGACAACTCATAACAAAAATTGGGAAAGGAATAAAGGATTAAACAACATTTTTTTTTTGGCTGGACAGTTGACGTGAAATGCATCTTATGCAGAAAAAAATATTAATAGCATACATGTTCCAAGTTATAACGAACATTATCTTGGTAAAATGTCGTTTTTTGAAAAAGATGCAAGGCTAAACATTTTGAGAAAGAAAAAGTTCAAAAGAAATTAACTTATAATTATTGTTGCAGCCATGGTGGTGTATCGTTGACTTCAGAAAAATACCCTCATGAATTGAAAGAATTGTTAGATGGATCTCATAAGATATCTGGCCATTTTAGGAATAATATAAGACTTTACAATAATTCATTTGCTTTTGCATCTTAAAATGCCAATGTAGGTAATTTCAATAATAGAAGGCTGGTAACAATTTGATAAATAATTTAAGGTCGAATTTATTATCAAATTAACAATTTCCTATTTCCTGAAATTGATAATGATCCATCTTTTGGTCAATTATTCCTGTTAGATCCAGAAG
This sequence comes from Ganaspis brasiliensis, assembly GCA_037103525.1. Taxonomy (NCBI): domain Eukaryota; kingdom Metazoa; phylum Arthropoda; class Insecta; order Hymenoptera; family Figitidae; genus Ganaspis; species Ganaspis brasiliensis. Next base: position 155,878 of record JAZKLR010000179.1, read on the forward strand.
AAGCAATTTGCTATAGATTAAACAAACATGACAACTTAGATGTGGATATATTATTTAGTATTGACAAATTATTGAGAGATTGTAACGCATATACAAAGTCTTTTTTAATGATGTCTGAGATCATTGAGTTAGAAACTGCGTTAGCAAAAAAAAAATAATTTAATTGACAATTTTTAAAGGTTTTAATGAAGTTGCTGCTATTTGTAATATGAATGCTGAAGGTTTAATACCAGATTCTTATGTAACGATTTATAATACATCGATTCAACAATTGCAATTGGTTAATCATTTAGATCCAAATGTTGAACCTTGGATATATCCTATACTTTATCCTCTAGGAAGCAAGGGTTATAGTCTCGATACAATTCGTACAGATACTGACAAACCAACCAGAAATCAAACTGTCTCCAGATCTGCTAATATAAAATATACAATAGGATTAAGAGATCATACCTTCAATCAATTTTTATATGGTGGAAGAATGTTTCAGCAATGGTTACTTGATAATTATGTCAAAAATGAAAAAGTTAGGTTACATTTTTGTAAAAATAATTAAATAAAATTAAGAAGTGGAATTCACAAAGGATTAATTGATCATTTAGATAATCAAGAAATTGAAAATAATGTTCATGTTGGCAAGATGTTGATACTGCCTTCAACATTTATAGATTCACCTCGTAACATGTTAAAACAATATCAATATGCCATGACCATTATGTAGCTTTTCATGTTAGAATAGACTTATTTATTACAATGACATGTAGTTCAAAATGGAAAGAAATTTAAGAAAATTTATTACTTAATCAGTCAGCTTTTAATAAACCTGACAAGTTGCAAGAGTCTTTCATTTTAAAGTAAAAAAATTAATGGAATCTATAGTAGATGATAAACTATTTGGACAAGTAAAGTCTTATGTTTATGTTACTGAATTTCAAAAGCGTGGTTTACCACACATTCATTTATTGGTTATATTGGAAGAAGGTTCTAAAATATTAAGAGCAGAGAGTGTTGATCGGTAAACTTTTTAAAGTAAGGTTTTTAAATGGTATTAGGCATATCATAATTTTCCAGATGGACATATTTAAATCTGACGCGAACTCTAACAAAAGTTGACAAGTGCCAGGAGTAGAAAACCCCGTAAAGTATCAATTTCAGAATATTTTATTTTTCTGTTTAAAAGTATTATTCAACCACTCAAAACCTTATCAATCTTATTGAAAGTTACACTTTGTCATAATAATAACCTTTTTTCCCAATTTTCATCATACTTTTCCAATATTCAACAAAAAACCCTACGGGAACGAACTAGTACCCTGATGAAAGAAACCAGATCGGTTCTCCCACGGTTCCGGCCATCTACCAGGGATGAAGCAAGGTTTCGTTCCAATATAGTTTTCATAACTGCAAAATTTTCGGAGTACTGGGTACAGCCGATTAATTGACAGTCAAGTCGGTATATGTATACCTTTGAAGTCTTGAACAGTACATAACCACACGGAAAAAAATAATTTCTTGAATATTACTGAACCTTGTACTTGAGTTTGGGGCAAGGGAGGAAAAGTACTAATTAAAACCTAAATATTTTAGGTAAATAATGTTCCTGAAAAGTTCTTAAAAATTAGATGGAAAATAAAATTTATATTTTGACTTCTTTCGGTCTGATTTTAAACATACCATTTACCTATAGATTGGTGATTTAAATTAAATATTTTAAAATCTGAAACAGAAAAATTCGAAGCTGGAAGATTCGAAATCGCGACCCCTGACTCTAAACGCGCCCGCTGTATTCACTAGGCCACAGCCAAGTAACTTTTTATTTGTCTCAAATAAATTTTTATTTGGCAGAAATAACATATCTTTGAGTCAAATATATCACTTCCCTGGGTGTGGGCATGAGGCCACGCCTCCTAATGTATAAAAGTCAGGAACCGGTTCAGTAGTATTTACCGAAATATAAAGTGCTGAACCATATTTAGGTTTCTACATTATTGTTTTGGGATTTCTTCTGAATTTTGGTTAATCATTAATAAAAGCTCATTAAGAATCGTCAAATTTTCTCTAATGCCCCAAACTTATGAATAAATTCCGTACTTATTTATGAATATTTTTTTTCGTGCAGTCCTCGACGTATAATCTTCCGCTTGATATGTTTCAATCGCAGAGAAAAACACCAGGCTAGCGGATCACAGCAGCGGTCACTTATCAAAGTACTAACCGTACCGGAGATAGCTTAACTTTCATGACCGCAAAGCCAGGCGCATTGCGACTAGAGTCATATCAGTGGTGGACTCTTGTCACTAATTCTATTATAGTTTTCACTACTTTGAGGGTGAACAAGTTTTCTCTTTTTTAATTAGTAAAATATGACCCTCAAATGGTCATTTTTCACTATTCCAGATTTAGAGAGAACAATTGAGTAGACAGATGCAATAACTCGCTAAGCGCAAGAGTCGAAGTCCCGTGCTTGTGCCACTCTCCGACTGTGCAAGGCTCGGAGCGTGAATCTTAGCGAGTTATTACATTCCGTTACTTATTTGTATCAATTTTTAAATTAAACTTAGGAACTTTAATACTTATTAGTACCTACGTCGGGTCACGGGAGCTGCTGCTTTCCCTCACCCTAGAAAGCCAGTTCATATGAAAGAGAAAGATAACACTATAATAACATAACACTATAATGTTATCTCTTTCACTTACATATAAAACCCCCACCAAAAACCTCCTCTGGGTGACCGGACCCTGAATACAAACCTTCGTATCGGGATTTTTATTTCTTTATATAAATAATAATAGTACCAACCTTTGTTATTAAAAATTCACCAGCGAAACAAAAAGCAAATGCCTGCCATAACATTAGAATTATAAACATTATAAATTTGAACAATACAATTATATCATTTGTTACATCTGACTGAAAATAGAATGCGAAGTTTAATGTTGAATTAAATAATTGAGCCGCCGGATTCAAAAACCGCCTCTGCGCTCGAGATGTCTGACCAAACGTTGAGAAAAACAGAGAGCTTCCCATTGTCGCTCACTGCTACCCGACTACCATACGTCAGACTTTTCACGCGCAGAGGCGGTTTTTGAATCCGGAGGCTCAATTATAATATTTAGTCTCAGATAATTATACAAGAAAAAATGTTTTAGGAAAAATGTGTCTTGAAAATAATGACAGGCATATGTGTGTCATTACTGCCTGTCATTATTTCACGAACCAACAATAAAAATGACACGGCAAAGGATACATAAAAATGCCATGATCCGCAGTCGTATTCTACAACACTTACGGCTGCGTAAGTACAAAGTATTTTTTAAAAATCTATAAGATGAAAAAACTAAAAAAATTAATTTCTTTGAAACATATACGTCAGACATTTAGAAATATCCTGTGCTGTGAGGGTTTTTTTCCCAATGCATACTACTAAAATATGCAAGACACATGTGCAGAAACTCAATTTAATAACGACACATGCACAAATATTATGCTTGATCAGAAAAATAATTTGAAAATTATTTTAAAGAACAAAAATTGAAAAAAATGACAATTTTAGGTACTTTCTGTATAATAACAACAATTTTTGTTCTTTAAAAAGAAGAAAACACATTTCTAATGCAAAGTAAGTAATTAACAATTTTTTCTAGTTGACGCGCATGAATATTCCCTTAACATAATTTGGTATAAATTCCAATTGCCATAATTCCATTTGCCATAAATTTCATTTTGTATAAATCGCAATAGGGTTAAAAATTCTCGAAAAAATCAAAGTTGGTCTCGGGTCTTTTAATTTTTATGAAACTTGGTGAAAATATAGTATTAAATACAGAAGTTTTGCCAAAAAATATTTTTTGAAAAAAAAATTTTGTGTCGCGGCCTACGCTCTCTAAATTCAGGCAAGCGCGACCCATTAACGCCGGGATGTACAAAATTGTTACATAAAAAAAATTTATGTATTAAATCATAACAACTCAAGAACTCATGAATCGCTCTTTTAGATTCTGCAATAAAAAATTAATTATATTCATAAATGGGCATATCTCTGGAACCTTTAACTTTTATGTCCCTTGCATATATTTTGATAATTTTAATCAATTTTTACCTGGTTTTTGTTGGAAATATTAACATTTGATACGATGAACTATTTCCAAAAGATTACACATTGATTTATTAAATAGATAAATAATTATTCCAATTTGAACATCCGATTTCTAACAATGTTTACTTGTCCCTAACCATACTTTCGAATGGTTTATACGTTGAAACTTTGTAATTAATAAAAATTACTAGTTAGATGACACATATTTTTAAAGTTAATTAAACGATGAACACATTTGTGCATGAAAATTAATATTTTGTTTATTGTGAAGAAAGTTATATGTTTTTAAAAGTTGTCCCTCATTTTTAACCTTTTCGACCGTAATCGTCTTATTTATCATTTTTCTTGAATAAGACTATTGGCACACCAAAATAGTTTATCAGGGCCGGATTGGGAATTAAAAGCGGCCCGGGAAAGATATTCAAAGCGGCCCCTTTCTATATAATTGGAAATTTTTATTAACATTTAAAACTAAAATATAAAAATATTAAATTATTAAATTATTTTATTTAAACTTATCAATAATTTAATTATTTGGAATTTCTTGAACAGTAGCATTCTCTACTGCCATTTGTACGAAAGCAGCAGTAATTTCTTAGTTTAATGAACACCTCAATCTGGTTTTAACCAATTTTAAAGGACAAAAAATGGACAACTTCTATTAAACAAATATAATAAAAAAATTTTGAGAGAATTCCCTGGCTTTAAAAATTGCTCTGAATGTATTCCTATCTACCTTAACCCCTTCAGCATCAAAAACAACCCTTTAAAATCATTCCCTGATCTTCAATCAAGAAATGGACAATTTTTATTAAATAAATATAAAAAAAAGTTTTTTAGCGAATTCCCCGGCTTTAAAAATTGCTCAGAATGAATTTCTATCTACTTTGCCCCCTTTAGCATAAAAAAGTCGGCTTTCATTCACCTGAAAATCATTTTTTCAATATTTGAATACCCAATTACTTTCTTTAATTTACAATTATTTTCTTCAAATCTCAATTATTATCTTCTATTCACAATTATTTTAATTAATTTTTAATCATGTTTTTTAATTTTCAAATATTCTCTTTAATATTCAATAATTTTCGGCTTCTTTCAATATTTTTATCAATTTTCAATTGTTTTCTTCAATATTCAATAATTCTCATTTTTTCAATTGTTTTTCCAGTTTTCAACTATTTTCTTCAATTTTCAAATATTTTCGGTTTTTTTCAATTATTCTTTTCAGTTTTCAAATATTCTCGTTTTTTCAATTATTTTTTCAGTTTTCAATTATTTTCTTCGATTTTCAAATATTGTCGGTTTTTCAATTATTTTTTTTCAGTTTTCAATTACTTTTTCAGTTTTCAAATATTCTCATTTTTTCAATTATTTTTCAGTTTTCAATTATTTACTTGAATTTTTAATTATTTCAGTCAATATTCAATAATTCTCTATTTTTTTTCAATTATTTTTTCAATTTTCACTTGTTTCCTTCAATAGGCAATTATTTTCCAAGAACTTCAATCGAGTTCAATTTTTTATAATCCTATTAAATTTACAATTATTTTCTACAATTACTACAGTAATTTTCTTTCAATTTTTATTCTTAGTTATTTCTGTTCTAAATTTTAATTTACATTCTTAACTTTTAAGATAATTCTGTTGAAATGTAAACTTTTTAATGTTGCAATTTTTCGAATTTTTTGCAATTGTCCTTTATTTTCGTCTTTTTTCAATTATTTTCTTTCATATTATTCAATTATTAATCATTTTCTTGAAATTTCAATTCAGTTCTTTAATTCTTTAATTATTTGTATCCAATCACAATTCTTGTCTTTTATTGATACTTTTTTTCATTTTCAATTATTCTCTCAATTTGAAAGTATTTTCTTCAAATTTTAATAAAGTTTAATTTTTCAAAAAGCAATTAAACTTTCAATTGTTTCTAGAACTATTCCTATCATTTTCTTTCTTTTTTAGTTTTTTATAATTTCATGTTTATCTTTTTCTGTTTAAAATTATTTCTGTCAGTTTTTAATTTAATAATCTTGCCATGTTTAGAATTTTTTCCAATTGGCAATTATTTTATTCAATATTTAATAATTCTCGGCTTTTTTCGATGATTTTTTCAATTAACAATATTTTTCTTGAACTTTTAATTCAATTTTTCAACTATCCTCTTAAATTCACAATTATTATTTTCTTTAATTTTGAATTTTTTTCTTCATTTTCCAACTATTTCTTCTAATTTGAAATAATTTTCTTCGATTTTCAACCAACTTTAACTTTTTGAAATCCCATTCAATTTCCAATTATTTGTTATAATTATTCCTACAGTTTTCTTCAGTTTTTAATTGTCAATTATTTTCTTAAATATTCACCAATCCTGGGCTTTTTCACTCTTTTATACTATTTATTTATTTATTGATATAGTAATTTGTAAATTATTTATTATCAATAATTTTTTTGAAATCTCAATTTAACTCCTTAATTCCTCAATTTTTCTATCTAGTTCACAATTATTTTCTTCATTTTTTAATTATTTTGGCAATTTTTAATATTATTTTCTTCTTATCAATTTGTGATTACTTCTTCAAATTTCAATCCCGGTCAATTTTTTAAAATTAAAATTTTTTTCAATTATTATTATTTCTGTAATTTTTTTCCTTTTTTAATTTCCAATTGTTTTTTTAAAATATTATATTTGTTCTTTAATTTTTTAAATTATTTTTGTCAATTGTCGATTTATTAATCTTGTCATTATTCCAATTTTTTTCATTTGTCAATTATTTTCGTCATTTTTCAGTTATTTTAGGTCGATATTATCAACTCGAGAACATTTTTGGATGGTCAAGAGATTTTGAGATCAATATCAATATTGCTCAAATATGATATCGTCTTGATATCGTAAAGCACTAAGAAATAATGGTCAAGAGAACAAAATAATTTAAAAAGTTAAAGATTAGTTATAAAATTTTTTCAGAATTATTGAGGATTGAAAAAATTGAAGGAGATAATTGAAAATTGAGGAATGTAATGGAAATTTAAAAAATGTAATTAAAAATTGAAAGAAGTAATTGAAAAAGTCTAGAATTCTTGAATACAGAAAAAAATAATAATTGAAAACTGAAGAATGAAATTGAAAATTGAAGAATGGAATTGAAAGTTGAAGATAATAATAAATAAGAATTGTAAAAAATAGTTGTAGAATTGAACAATTTAATTGAAATTCTACAATTCTGTGATTGAAAAGAACATAGAAAGAAGCCGAAAATGATTGAATGTTGTAAAATTAATTGAAAATAGAAAAGAGTAATTGAAAGTTAAATGAAATTTAATTACATAAATTAAATTATTAATTAGACCTACAAAAATACCGGCCCGCCTAGCGGCGGCCCACCGGGATTTTTCCCGGTATCCTGAATGGCCAATCCGGGCCTGTAGTTTATGGAAAATAAAAGTTTAAATAATTAGAATTATTTTGAGACATACTAAATTGATGTGCTTCATGTCTTCAAAAAACTATTCTAATTTAAATAACAGAAAACACGTGTGTACAAAATTTGACAACGATCGTAATACGAGTGATACTTCACGAAAATGAAATAAAAGTATTCAAAAAGTACTTACATATATTTTTACGAGTACCATTTAACATTGTGTGAATGTGCTTTGAGAAAAAATACTTTATTGCAATGATAATGTGAAAATATTTACCAATTACGGTCGACCGTCATCGACCGAAATTTTTTAGAAATAAATTTTTAAGTCTGAAGTTGCCGATTCTAATGTTTTCAACAGAAATTGTCATTAATTAAAACCTGAAGGTTAAGTTTTAATGTTTATTTCGAGATTGATTTTCACACAAAAATGGAACTTTATTCCTTTATTCCTAGTGTAGTATTATTAATATTTTACTATTCTTCTAAATATTGAAAATATTAAACAAACTTATCGTTTTTTAAAAATGATAACCCCTCAAGCAATTCATTTCAACTGTTTTTCATCCTAAAAAGCAACCACCTGTTGAATATTTTTATGTTACAGGTTAAAAATTATTTGTAATTTTAAATAATTTATAATTTCTTGAAGACAATTAGATTTATTTGTCCATTTGTATAATTTGAAAGCTTAGCACTTGAAGTTTATGTAGACAAAGTTTCAATACTGTGCTACAAAAAAAATAAAATATTTTTTCTTATTGAAAAGTTAAATGTTCCAGAGATATGCCCAAATAAACGAATTACAGGCAGTTTTATAATAAAAAACACGATTTTTTTTTTTTTACAATCTTGAATTTTTTGGATCTTTTATAGTAGAGCGATATCTCTGACTGTTACAAACATCGTGTCAAAAGTGTTTCGTCGAAAAAAATGACTATTGCAAAAATAAAATTTCAAGATGGCTCTCTCAAAATGACGACTAAAGATGAGTTTTTTTGCAAAATCCTAACAAGATGTACGAAATTTTGAAAACTTTCTAATTATTAATCATACTTGGTACAAGAGAGTTTTTGGGGTCGCTGATTTCGAATCTGAAGTTTGCTTTTAAAAATTCAAAATGGCGGATCCAATATTGCGGTCGACTTTTTAAAAATCAAGCTAAGTCGCTTAGATTTATTTGCTTGTGGGTTTTTGAGGTCGCTGATTACGATTCTGAAGTTAAATAATATTTTAAAAATAAACATTGATAATAGTAGCTTTTCTAAAACTTGCCAAGTTCACGCTGAGAAAGTAAGCCTCTTGTCAAGCAGCTTTGGAACAAAACAAACAAGATACCGACGATCACAAATAAATTTCAAGGATAACAGTAGCCTTTGTTCGGCTATAGTAAACAAAGTGCTTTGCAGAAGCTATATCTCAGCTATATTTAATCAAAAATTTGTTAGATTTAGTCAACTTATTTTCTCAGTGCACTTAATCTCTAAATCTGAATTAGTCAAAAATGACTAATTCTCAGTCATTAATGACTAATTCAAATAGGGCGAACTCGTTGACTGTGAATTGATCAGCAGGTACTAATTCAATCACTAACAAACGTGTAACTAAATGAATTTGTAGCTTTAAATACTAAATAAATTTGTAAACTACAACTATTAATTGTCTAAAACATCGTCGTGGAAATGCATCAAACTAAAAAAAAAATTTGGATGCCCACAAACAGTATTAGTACAGTAAGGTCGCGGTAAGTGTCCGTTTCAGTAACTGTTCATTTCAGCAAGTGTCCTGGAGCATGTTTCAGAAAGTTTCCTTCCCTCTACTACTACCGTCAGTGCTGTCTATTTCGCTGCAGCACGAAGCTTTTGAACACTTTCAAAACCTACCTGCTCGAATGCAGATTACGCTCCTGCTTTAACCCCCGAAAAGATTCTTGGGCGTGGCTTAAGGAATGGACAGTTACTGAAATCTCTGGTCCCGACGAGTGGACACTTACTGCGACCTTACTGTATTTAACTCCTTAACTAATTTTAATTAATAATAATTAACTACCTGACAGAAAAATCTCCTGTCGCTGGGGATTGAAGGCACGACCCTAACATCAACAGTCCGAAGCCCTAACCAACTAACTACGCAACGCATACTGTAGGATTTCATAAGAAATTTGAAGACATTCTTACTTACAGACTGCAAATAAAGTAACACAGTCAATTATAGATAATTAGATTACAATATGTTTTACTAATAAATTACAATTAGTACAAATTAGGTAAGCTGATATGTTTATACTAAACTATGTGTACATACAAATCAATATGCTGTTATTTACCAAGTTTTAATAAAATATAGCTAAAAATAATAAGTTGTATACAACCAGATGCAATTATGTAAAATAACAAATTTCAATTTCGAAATAAAAAATATAATATTTTAAATTAAATGCCGATAAATTTTAAAGAAAGTTAATTTAAAAATTTATCTTGAATTTATTATTGAGTTTTATTCTCAGAAAAATATTCTTTCATTATTAGATTTTGCATCACAGTTAAAAAAAGGTTATAATAAACTTTAATTCATAACTGAATAATTAAATTTAATTAATTTATTCTACATGTAATAGATTGTTTTATCTTAAATAATAATTTAATAATTCATTCATTATGAGATAAATAAAAGTATTGTGTGTGGGGAGTTAGCCCATCTCACGCTATCTCGCGGTAGGAAGCAGTAGGACTAGCGAGAGCGCCTGCGCGCGCAAATAAGTGACGAACCAGACGGCGTTTAGCAGGAAGGCCAAGTCGTAATGCATTGACTGGATATACAAAGTTGACGGTTTTACTCTATCGCAGCGCTGGTTTCGCTATGTACGTGAATGGCGGATTGATTGTGTGTGTGGACACACACAAGCATCTCTTATTTACATACATAGCGACACTAGCGCTGCGAAAGAGTAAAACAGTCAACTTTGTATATCCAGTCAATGCATTACGGCCTGGACCCCCTGGCGTCTAGCAACGCATTTATAAATGTATATTAATAAAGTCACACAGTAAATGTATAAGAAGTGAATAGTTCTTTTTACCATTCTGGAATCCTGGGAAGTGGGAATCACATGCCGTCTTATCAGCTATTTTAATAATTCCCACATTGGTGACCCCTCTATCAACGAAAGGTGCAAATCGATCTTCGCAGAGAACAACGCTAGTTCCAGGATTATACACCAAGTTATTGTAGTAGTATCATCAACATCTTCTCACCTGATCATCCACTGCGATAATTTGATAAGTTACACTTGTATTTCTTTTTTTCTAATAGTTCTTTCCATACTTGATTAAATATTTAACTTTTTCATTTTTTTTCTGCTTGGACATATTAAATCTCAATAATATTAGGTAATACATTTGTAAAATAATAAATATAAAGAAACCTTTTTTTTTTAGTTTTATGACTAACGTAAAAATAATATAAGAAATAAGTCATCGTGTGATAGATGTTGAGCGCGTGATATGATTAATAAACTGCGTGATAATTTGATTGATACCTCAGAAATTATAGTAAATTAATTCAGGCATTAACGAAAATCAGAGCGGAAATAGCGCGCTGATAATTTTATTATTTACTGAAATTCGACAATTCTTTTAAAATTGTTTTAAATATAAAATATACACATATATATAGCTATAATAATTAGATTAAACGTTAATCCCTACACTTACCAATTTAGAATTAAAATTCGTTTATGCGAATGCCGTACTTCATATATTTCGCCTAAATTTTTTTTCGGTTTTAGTGTGAGTTCAAGAACATCTGTGACCTTGAAGGAGCGTTCAGCGAGCCTTGATTTTTTTACTTTCTAACATCAAGGAATGATATTGGAGGGGGCATGTTGACGCGTATCGTACCCCAAAGATTCCTAGATTCTGTACCGAAGATCCGGTTTTCTGGTTTTTGAAGGTCGAGTCAACCTTCAATACTGCCAGAATAACTATAGAACGGACCCGTGCAGCTTATTTAATCCAAGAATTAGACACTGACGTTTTATCTTGCGCAAGAGATTTGATAACGGCAGAAAAACCCCCTGCCGATCTTTACATGCAGATAAAAAAACGCATAATCAATAGCTACGCGAGTTCTTCGGAAAATAAATTGAGACGTTTATTGAAAGGAGAAGTTTTATCGAAAGGGAAACCCTCCTTAATTTCAAGTCGTCTTAGGGCTTTAAATAAATCAAAATTAGATGACGCAGTTTTAAAGGCTATATTTCTTGATCAGCTTTCACCCCAGGTGCGCGTTATTTTAAGCAAGTCGTAGAGTAAATACTTAAACGAAGTAACTACAATTGCCGATAGAGTTTTTAAAGCATCTTCCGCGTCCAGATGTGTATCGGCTGTTTCTAGTAACGATAAAAATTTAAGCGAGAAAATCGATCGTTTGATAGAAGGTATATCAAGACTTATGACAGTGAATAAGTGGAGAAACGGACGAAACGATCGCGAAACAAACAAATCAGACGCGAAAAACGTAAATAAAAACAAAAGCTCACAACAACCCGGATATTGTTGGTATCACAAACGTTTCACGGAAAAGGCGACGGCGTGTAAAAAGCCATGCTCTTGGGAGGAAGATAAATAGGGAAACTAGGCGATCGGTTCTGTTCGGGGACCTCTGAGCCGATATCTTCCTTTTCCAAGCGTCTCCACGTCCTTGATCGCGGAACCGATAAATTTTTTTTAGTTGATACCGGTTCAGACGTATCATTTTTTCCACCTGTCAGACGCGATCGTTTGGTACCATCAACATTGAGGCTTTTTACCTCCAATGAAACGCGTATTAATACTTTTGGAGAAAAACATATGTTGCTTGACCTTGGGCTAAAGAGACCGATTAAATAGAATTTTAGGAGCGGATTTGCTTACTGAGTACGGCTTAATTGTAGATTTAAAAAAGCGATTGGTAATAGATCCAAGAAGCAGATCTCAAACTAAAGGCAACATTCGAGGGACGTCCATATTTGGAGTCAGCGTCGTGGATCAAAAATCCATGCCAGCAAAAATATTAACGGAGTTTGCCAAATTGCTAAAACCTATATCTTTTCCCACTAAAAGAGCCAATGATGTATCACACTATATTTTAACAAAGGGCCCATCCTTCGCACAAGAAGCCAGGATATTGAGTCCCGAAAAGTTTAGAGCCACCAAGGAACAATTCTAAAAGCTATGTGAAGCTGGTATTTGCCGTCCTTCGAGTGCTTCGTGGGCTGCACCTTTACATATGGTGAAAAAAAAATGGCCAGTGGAGAATATGCGTCGAATATAGGTTGCTTAACTCCGTAACGATTCCGGACAAATTTTCCGTGCCTTACCTCCACGACTTTTCGACAAATCTTTTTGGGTGCACCCTCTTTTCGAAAATAGATCTTCAGTCTGCGTATCATCAGATACCGATTGCCGAGGAAGACATTTCGAAGACGGCTGTACACTGAAAAAAGATTTTCTTATTTTAAGAAACACTTCTTAAATAGGCACCAAGAATATTTCTTACTTAAATTAAGTGGAAAATATTCTTACAATAAGAGTAATATTCTTGGCGCCTATTTAAGAAGTGTTTCCTAGAATTAGAATATCGTTTTTTCTGTGTAATCACCCCGTTCGGTTTGTTCGGATATTTAGTTATGACATTTGGATTTAGGAATGCTAGTAAGTCATTTCAGAGGTTTCTTAATATACAACTGAAAACTGGCTCCAGGCCCTTCCTATTGTACTGCTCGGGCTGCGTAATAATATTCTTAAGTCTGGAGCGTCACCCACGGAATATATAATAGAAACATCTTTGCGAGTCCCAGGGGAGTTCGTGCTGTCAGATCGATTCCAGTCGAATAATCACGAGTTTCTTGAAGAATTTTCAAATGCTATGAAGTCCGTAGGACTCGTCCCCGTTGTTCGTTGTGATAAAGATAAAGCTTTCGTACACAAAGATTTAAAGAACAGTACACACGTATTTTTACGTGCAGGAGCGCCAAAGGGCACATTGGGACGTCCCCACTCGGGACCACACAAAGTTATTAGTCGACCGTCAAATAGAATAATCTAAATCGATTGCGACGGAAGAATAAAACATGTATCATTGGAAAATGTTAAGCCAGCATTTGTAATAAATCACGAACTAGCGAGAATAAAGGAATTGCCTTCAGCAAAAACACGTAAAGATAAATTAGAAATATCGAAGCCAAACAGCGATCAGCATACAGTAAATAAAAGGATCACTCGTCAGACTACGCGGTTAAATATTCTAAAAAAAGGGGCACAGTGCCAATAGACCTCAGACTGCGTAAATTATCAAACGGTATGGTGTTGTATTTCATGAGTAAAGATTCGTAAGGCCTACATTTTCTGAAAATGTATTAAAGACAATCATTATTGGCGTTTTGTAAAAAAGCAGCAAATGGAAGTGTGATAGAAATGAAAATAAACAGTACGAAGGTAAACCCCAAATTGATGTAACATTAAACATGTAGTTTAGAGTGTGAATAATTTTATGATCTCATTGTTAAGTGATAAAATTTTGTTTATTGAAACTGTGATAGTAGGGTTACTAAGAAATATATATAAAAAAAGAAAGAAAAAAAAAAAAAATTTAAAATTTTTATTGTAGCCACTGGGGGGGAGTGTGTAGGGAGTTAGCCCATCTCACGCTATCTTGCGGTAGGAAGTAGTAGGACTAGCGAGAGCGCCTGCGCGCGTAAATAAATGACGAGCCAGACTGCGTCTAGCAGCCGGTCAAACGACAAGCAGCTAAAAGCTACCAGTGCATTCCCCGTACCTGAATTAAGGGTGGCTTAAGTTTATAACGGTTTCCTATTGTTTCCTAGAGTCACCTCGAGTCGCCTCAGGTTTCGTGGCCCGGGTTGTTGTCCCCACATTTCGGCCTTACCCCTGAAACCCCAATACGTGTCATTTAAAGATAAGATCAGATATCTTACCTAATTTTATGCAAATCGAAGGATTATACCATTATATTTCTTCTGAAGTAGTTGCAGTTTATTTTAAATATCATCTGGAAATTTGTAGTAATTACTTTTGATGTTTACCTCTGAATGGTAAAAACAAAAACACAGAAGTAATCTTGATGTCATTATAATCTAACCATTAATAAAATGTTAATAAATAAAGAAATTGATTAAATCTTTTTTCTAGTTTCTGCTCTTAACATTTTTAACCCTTCTTTGTTTACTCCACTTTTAATAACTAATTTATTTATGTTCTTTATTATTTAATATTTACAGGTGTTAATAAAATTAATGCTGATCTCCTTTGCTTATAATTTAGATGTCTGTTGGAGGGGGGGAAGGGTGGATCATTCCTAAAAATTAAAAAAGAATCTATTTCCGCTAGCTGATTGCTCACTAAATCTGAATTATTAAAAAATTATTAATTATTAATAAAATCGTCGCTCAGTTTTTGTTGAGATTGACTAATAATTAGTTACTTTTTACTACATGATAAGTAGAAATAGAACTATTTCAATTAGAAACTGAGTTTTTGCTTTCAATGAAATTAATTATTCTTAACTAATTCAGATTTAGAGTGTGTGAATATCTACGTCATTTTATTGAAGTTTAATATATATCTCATATGTTTTACATTGAAAAATAAAACTCAACCTCTAATAATAACTATGTTTTTTTATACATTTTACTTTTTTTCACACCACCTGAGAGGTCAAGTATTTAGCGCATTTTATGAACATGTTACGCCCAGTATGTATTTGTTATAATCTGCAACTGATCTCCAACATAACTGATTGTCATTAGTAAAAAATTAACTAAAATATAGTTAAAATTTAACTTATTAATTTAGTAAACTGAATTTTACTAAAATATGGGTTATTACGATACAACCTAAAAATGAATTTAAGTAATGATTAGTTGTACATGTCAACATATGTGCCCTGAGAAAATGAAAACGTAAATGTCAAAATCTACGAACTGTAAATTTTCTGAATGAGATTATTTCGAAAACAAACTGTTTTCTAAGTAAAGTTGTAATCTTGTAAATCTGAAAGGCTTGTAGAATCTTTTGATTCTTATAAATTTCCAAGAGTAATAAATCTTGAAAAATAGGGTTTTATGAAAATATTTTCATAGAAAATGTAAATATAGGTCACTATTTATCACTTGGATTTTCCCGCAATACTTGTCATGAAAAATATTTAGAAATTCCCATAAACCATAAATTTCAAAAAAGGGGGTTTTCCATATCACTTTTTGCAGAAACTATTAAAATAGGTCACTGAAATTTTTCATAATTATTTAAGAAAGGGTATAAATACAGGTCCTTGTAAATTATTTGGTCACTCAATTGTCATCTCAGGAAGTGAAAACATCCACAGTAACAATTGAACTCTTTTATTCTAAGTTGAATTCTAACATATTAAAATGTTTTTCAAAAGCCTGCACCAAGTAGAAAATGTCGGTTTTGTACAGTTCTTGATCCAGTGGTCTTTGTTATCAGCCGTTAGTGTAAAATTGTGGTGGAAATGCTTATGTAAAAAAATAGAACGTCTGTATTGTACCAATGTACAAGAAAGCAATGTCGCGCTTCCAAATCTGCAAAAAAATAATCATTTTTCCAAATAGCTAAACTAATAAAAGTTATTGTTTGATGAATTTTAAAGTATCCTACGTCAGTTTTATGTAGAGAAACGGATCTTAATCCTGCAACTGTGAGGAAAATTTTGCACGAATTGAGAGATTTGCTTACTGCTTGGTTATTTGAAAAAGGAAATAAAATCGGTGGTGCGGGACGTATTGCTGAAATTGATGAAAGTGCGTTTGGGAAAAAAAAGTATAATAAAGGCCGATTAACAAAGACCAGATGGGTACTAGTTGGAATTGATAGAATTAGTAAACAATTTTTAGTTTTTTTTTACTTGTGGATTATACCTACTGGGGATACCACGTTAAAAAATGCGCCAAATACTTGACCTCTTAGGTGTTGTGGAACAAAGTAGAAAGTATAAGAAAAAACCAATATTGGAGGTTAAGTTGAATTTTTCAATGTAAAACATACAAGATATATATTAAACTTTAATAAAATGACGTAGAGATTCACACACTCTAAATCTGAATTAGTTAAAAATAACTAATTTGACAGCAAAAACTCAGTTACTAATTGAAATAGTTAAATTTCTATTACCCATTTAGTAAAACATAACTAGTTATTAGTCAATCTTAACAAAAACTGAGCTACGATTTTATTAATAATTAATCATTTTTTACTAATTCAGATTTAGAGAGCAATCAGCTAGCGGAAATAAATTCTTTTTTAATTTTTAGGAATGATCCACCCTTCCCCCTCCAACAGACATGTGGATTATGACCAAAGGAGATCAGCATTAATTTTATTAACACCTGTAAATATTAAATAATTAGCTGTCGTACCCGTCTTCGGCGGGTTATACATTTCAACTTTTGTCTTTACATTGCTAAAAATCTTCTTTACAATTTATGAAATTCATAAAGGTTTTATTTTATTTTGTTGTTGTTTTTTTTCTACTAAATTGTTTCTGAGATGTGTCACGTCAAAGTAACCCATCATTCATCTTCAAAAATAATTTAAAAATCTCTTAAGAATAGTCACATATTAAAGGATAATTTATATTCAACATAAGTATAATTTACTTAAAAAGGACAAAAAAGAGAAAATTTTACGAAAATTAATAGTTTTGTATTGTCTTGTTTACATTATATTATATTTATTATTAGAGTATTTATATTATATGTATTATGCATATCTGTTTTAATTCTAATTTTAATGTTAAATGAAATTAATTTTAATTAATAATAATAATCCCATATTAATTATTGTCTAAATAAAAAGCTATAAGTACAGAGAGTTTAAGAGTGTTACGTAAAAAAATGAAAAATATTAAATTTTTTGGTTTTTTGATTTTTTTTTAAAAAATGTTATAACTTCCGTTAAAATTAATATTGTTTAATGGGGTTTGGCTATAAATTTAAGTTATGCGAATACCTAACAGACTGCAAGATTTAATTTTATTCCGTGGAGCCGTTTTTGAGTGATGCCCGGACAAAAATGCATACATACATACATACATACATACATACTTACTTACAAACATACATACCACGGAGTTAGTTCAGTTTGTTAAGGTCCTGGACTCTATGGTCGCGCCAAGTCAAGCGTCAAGCTTGTTTGGTTCGCGCCCCGGAAAGCCTGGGATTTTTTCCGGCTGTGAGATAACTTCAGTGGAAGGTGAAGACGTCGAGGTATAATGATATGCACTGTCGGTAATCGACCTGTGCAGATCACTAGAACTCGACTGTCGATAAACCGGTTGTACTCAGGAGAGATTTTTCTACAGTTTTCCCTCTCCACTGGCGAGCGAACCCAATATACCGGGTCGACCAGGCAAATGCGAGTACTCCTAATTTCAAGCCGTTATGTAGACGCAAAAACACTTAGAGAATATATTCAAATTACTGAATTCTAGGAACTCCCTACGGAGGACACTTATTTGCCTAAAAGGTTCTTAAAAACGAGTGTATAATAACTACAAACATACATAATTTTTTTAAACAGCATTTTTGGAATTGTTACTACTTGAAACGAAAAAATAAACACAACTTTCACAGTTCTGTGCAATGTACGGACAAAACTCTGATTTT
This sequence comes from Ganaspis brasiliensis, assembly GCA_037103525.1. Classification (NCBI taxonomy): domain Eukaryota; kingdom Metazoa; phylum Arthropoda; class Insecta; order Hymenoptera; family Figitidae; genus Ganaspis; species Ganaspis brasiliensis. The sequence continues at coordinate 174,081 of JAZKLR010000179.1, forward strand.
ATTAATATATATAAAGAACATAAATTAATTAGTTATTAAAAGTGGAGCAAACAAAGAAGGGTTATAAATGTTAAGAGTAGAAACTACAAAAAAGATTTAATCAACTTCTTTATTTATTAATATGTTATTAATGGTTAGATTATTATGACATCAAGATTACTTCTGTGTTTTTGTATTTACCATTCAGAGGGAAACATCAAAAGTAATTACTACGAATTTCCAGATTATATTTAAAATAAACTGCTACTACTTGAGATGAAATATAATGGTATAATCCTTCGATTTTCATAAAATTAAGTAAGATATCTGATCTTATCTTTAAATGACACGTACTGGGGTTTCAGGGGTAAGGCCGAAAAATGGAGACAGCAACCCGGGCCTCGAAACTTAAGGCGACTCGAGGAAACAATAGGCAACCGTAATAAACTTAATTCAGGTACGGATAATGCACTGGTAGCTTTTAGCCCGACAAGCAACTTGTGCTCTATAAAATTGTACTATTTTTTTATTCTCGCACAATTGCGACGACATTTATAAAAGTATCCTATATAATAAATCTGGTAGTGTTTAGAATGTAACGCTGGTTGAAAAAAGAGTGAGAAAGATATAGCATGTAGCTTGAGAAAGAAAGATAAAAGTTAAAGTTTTTCCGTTTGTAACGCACACGGTGGTCCGGAAGGCAATTAAAATGGACCAAAAATGTAGAGAAAATCGGCTAACACAGTTTCATTTCATATATAAAAACAAAACAAAATCAGTTAAATTTACATCTTAAATAGATCATTTACGCGTTTTAGAGCATTTTAAAAATTCCGATTTACAAAAACCTTGAAATCGTTGATTTCAAGTTGCCCCCTGCCAAATTTGGTTTGAACGGAAAAAGTTGTACTTTAGCTGAAAATCGGGTGCAGGAAATTTCCCAAAAACCCAAAAGGTCGAATATCCAAATGGTCGAATTTCAAAAAGTCGAATCTCCAAACTGTCGAATATCCAAATGGTCGAATATCCATTTTGTCGAATTTACAAATGATCGAATATCTAAATTGTCGAATTTCCAAATTGTCGAACATCCATTTGGTCGAATGTCCATTTTGTCGAATTTCTAAATTGTCGAATTTCAAAATTATCGAATATCTACTTTTTCGAATTTCTAAATTGTCGAATATTCAAATTTTCGAATTTCCAAATTATCAAATATCCACTTTGTCGAATGTCCAAACTGTCTAATTTCCAAATTCTCGAATATCCATTTTATCGAATTTACAAATTGTCGAATATCTATTTTGTCGAAAGTCCATTTTGTCGAATTTCCAAATTGTCGAATTTCCAAATGATCGAATATCCAAATTGTCGAATTTCCAAATTGTCGAATATCAAAATTGTCGAATATTCATTTTGTCGAATTTCCAAATGATCAAATATCCAAATAGTCGAATTTCCAAATTGTCGAATATATATTTTGTCGAATTTCCAAATGATCGAATATCCAAATAGTCGAATTTCCAAATTGTCGAATCTCCAAATATTCGAATGTCCAAATGTTCGAACTTTTTTTTTAATGTGTGTTTCCTATCTATGAAATGCGTTGGTATCGTTGGTATAGTAGATTGGACAAATGCGCAAAATTTAAAATTTCCATAACGATTTTAAATTTCGCGCACTTGTCCAATCTACTATACCAACGCATTTCATAGTTAGGAAACTCACATAAAAAAAAGTTCGAACATTTGGACATTCGAACGTTTGGAGATTCGAACATTTGGAAATTCGACAAAATAGATATTCGACAATTTGGATATTCGACAATTTGGAAATTCGATTATTTGAATATTCGATCATTTGGAAATTCGACAAAATGGATATTCGACAATTTGGAAATTCGACAATTTGAATATTCGATCATTTGGAAATTCGACAATTTGGAAATCCGACAAAGTGGATATTCGACAATTTAGAAATTCGACAAAATGGACTTTCGACAATTTAGAAATTCTACAAAATGCATGTTCGACAATTTGGAAATTCGACAATTTGGACATTCGACAATTTGGACATTCGCAAAAATGGACGTTCGACAATTTGGATATTCGAACATTCGGAAATTCGACAAAATGGATATTCGACAATTGGAAATTCGACAATTTGTAAATTCGATAAAATGGATATTCGAGAATTTGGAAATTCGACAGTTTGGACATTCGACAAAATGGATATTCGACCATTTGGATATTCGACCGTTTGGAGATTCGACCTTTTGGGTTTTTGGGAAATTTCCTGCACTCGCTTAAAATGTAGGTTATTATGTTTAGTTTTAAGTGCAAAGTTGCACCTTTTAAAATTGCAAATGGCGGATCCAATATGGCGGTCGATTAAAATTTAAAAAAAAAAAATAACCAAATACGCTTGAAAAATTTTTCTTTGTGATTTTTTAGGTTATTAAATACAAATTTGACGTTAGATTTTCAAAATCTAAGATATCATATTGTTAAAAAGAGTTAACAACGTCTTAAACTCGCCCTAAAAAAAATAATCGAAATTAATTTTGAAAAAAATTATTGCTCTACAAAAAAATTTTTTTGTTCAGGTTCTAAGTCTATCGAAGTCACCTAAGAGTGACCTCTTTAATTATTCAAGGTGATAACAAGGGATAGCAACCGCTTAAAAGTTAGCCCAAAGAAAATAATCGACATTATTTGTGACGCGTTCTGGAGAAAGGGATCTAAGAAGCAAAAAACCGTTTTTCGGTTCATGGATGTTTTAATTTTATTAAATGTTCCATTTTCATTATCTAAAGTCAGGAAAATTTTTTATTAAATATTTTTCAAGTTATAACAATTCAAATCTCTCGATTTGTACAGATTACCATGCGCGCTCGACTTTTGTTTTCGCTCTCCTGTAAAATAACCAATTTGCTTCTTAGGTCCCTTTCTTCAGAACGCGTCACATTTTTTAAAGTTTATCCCATGTCACAATGTTATTGTCCTAAATGCATGGAAGTCACCTCAGTAGGTTCTTCTTAATTTCATGGATTTAGAATAAACAATTTTTTTGTGTGAACTGAAAGTTCATTTCACATTTAATTTCAATTATTTTCCTTTGGAGTGTTTTTTGGGGATGGTTTTTTCTTGTTATCACCTTCTATGATTTAGAAGTATCCTCCAAGTAACTTCTATGCATTGAGATAACGAACAAAATGTATTTGCGTCAAGCGGTAATTTTTATCAAAATTAAATTGGATTATTTTCTTTGGGGTAACTTTTGGGGGGTTACTATCCCTTGTATAACGGGATTTTTCATTAATGTTATTAATTAATAAATAATTAAATAAATATATTTAAACACTTTTTCTAAAAATATTTCCTCGTTATAATTTAATGGCTTCTCAACGCCTTTCCGACATTTTCCCTTCAAAAATCAATTACTTCAAAATTCAGAACTTTATCCGTAAAATGAACATCAGATGCGCCAGACAATAATTAAAATGAATTTAATTATTGTCGCTCCAAATTTATCGACAACATGAAATTGACTCAGAATAAAAATGTCACCAGCTAGCTTGTCTAGTGCGGAGAGGGGCGTGAGTCGGAGAACGAACGAATTCTCAGAAATTCTGCCATGCTTCCTGGAAAGTTAATCTGAACCTCCCTTTGGTTCACCAAAGTAAAAGTACTACCAAAATAAATCGTGAAACTCGTTTGATACAAAATTAATACTATTTATTAACAAAAATTGTTCATGAGAATAGACATATTAATTAATACAAAAATAATTCTCGACATAAAATATTATAAATTCTTATCCAATTAGTAGACTTTCCTCTCTTAGGGAGGTGAGAAATCGGTTCTTAAGAAAGTCATTTATCCCGATAAGAAGACAATTTAAGTTTATTAGAATTGGACTTGATTTTACCCGAACTGATTCGGGCTGAAGCACATGGCGATTTCAAATTCTTTTTAAACAAAGATTAAATTAATAGCGAGCCGCTTACCAGAGAAAGAAGACTCGCTGTGACAATCGCCAGTCAATAACACAATAATGATTAAGTTCCACTTAAATAAATAAATTGCCTTTTGCAAAACTCCCGCCAACATGGCGGTCAAATATTACTTTTTCTAATTAAAATTATGACCGTTCTACTTGACGGCTCAACCAGGAAGGAAGATGGTGGCGAAAATTCGGGGGCTCGTCATGTGCCTTCCCCCTTCTTTTCCCTTGAGTCATCCTTCCTTCTAATCGGTGATTAGCAATCAAACTTATTTTGATTGCGGTAGATGTCCCTTGCTGTGCGATTTGGTCCCTTAGATTTTCGCCAAGAGAGTTTCGAAGAGCGGGAATCTCATCCGCTCGACGCCCTCGTTGTACAACCCTCGGCTGCGCTCTTGGCGAAACCTGGCGCGACGCTGGCAATCCTCTTTGGACATTCCTCCACCCGATTGGGTGGTAATTCGTGAACAAATAAAATATAACAAAAATAAATAAACAAATTTCTAATAAAGAGAATGTCTTCCCTCGAGCATGGAATCTCAAAACCGCCTCTCTCAACTCCATAATGGGAGCAAAACCCAAATGTTAACATAAATCAAAAATACATACATTCCTTAAATTCTAATTTTGCTCCCTGGTTGAGTATTTTCGCGATTGGCTCCTTCGAGAGTTGGTCAAAATCAAAGATAACGTGTCAGAAAGATTCTGCCACGTTATACTTGTTATCACCTTGAATAATTAACGAGTGTCCTCTTATGTAACTTCTATAGATTTGGAACCTGAACTAAATTTTTTTTTTGTAGAGCAATAATTTTTTTCAAAATGAATTTCGATTATTTTTGTTGGAGCGAGTTTAAGTCGTTGTTAACTCTTTTTAAAATTATGCTATCTTATATTTTGAAAATATAACGTCAAATTTATATTTAATAACCTAAAAAATTACAAAGTAAACATTTTTCAAGCGTATTTGGTTATTTTTTTAAAAAAAAATTTTAATCGACCGCCATATTGGATTCTTTATTTGCAATTTCAAAAGGTGCCACTTTGCACTTAAAACTAAACATAATAACCTACATTTTAAGCTAAAGTAGAACTTTTTCCGTTAAAACCAAATTTGTCAGGAGGCAATTTGAAATCAACAATTTCAAGGTTTTTGTAAATCAAAATTTTTAAAATGCTCTAAAACGCGTAAATGATCTAATCAAGATGTAAGTTTAACTGATTTTGTTTTGTTTTTGTGTATAAAATGAAACTGCGTTATCCGATTTTCTCTACATTTTCGGTCCATTTAAATTGCCTTCCGGACCACCGTGAGAGAGGTTATTACTGAAGGAAGAAAGATGAAAGATAAAATTTGTCTAACGGCGTGAGAGAGATTGCTTAAGGTGGAATAGAGATAAAAGTGAGAGATATAGAGAAAGAGAATAGCAGCTTAAAGATGGCTTATGGCCTGGTGATGACAGTATAGAATTTAGAGTTAAAGGTGTCTTTTTCTTTAATAGGTAAGTTTTAGATAAATGTCAATTTTTTAAATAATTTTTTTCCATTTGAAAAAATCACTGATAACTGAAACAAAAATTACGAAACGATGAAAAAATTCCACAATTAAAAACAAAGTTAAAAAAATGTTTAGATTAATACGCAACCGAACAAAATGATTTAAAAAATCAAAGAATAATTATAAAATTTTAAGATATTAATTGAACATTGAAAAAATTTTAGAAAATAATTGAAAATTGCGGAACCTAATTAAGAAATAATTGAAAGAAATAAGTTGAAAAATAACGAGAATAATTAAAAAATTGATGAAAATATGTGAAAAATAACAAAAATAACTGTGAATTAAAAACAAAATTCGAAAAATGACTTAAAAAATTGATGAAAAAATTAAGCAAAAAATATTAAATTTAAAGAAAACAATTGAAAATTAAAAAATTATTTATTTAATTAAGTAACTGAATTAATTAAATACTTAGGCAATTTTTGTTTACCGTTACATTGTTAACCCTTAACTTCTGGATGTTCACGCTTAACACATTTATCATTTAACATAGGGACAGCTATCTAGATGTTCGAGGTTAACATCTAGATGTTAGGCTTTAATTTCCACATGTTAAAATTTAATTTTTTAGATATTAAACTTTAATATTTAGATATTAAGGGTTACTATCTTTTCTTAAACATCTAATTTTGAACATCTGGTTTTCTCAGTATAGAAATTGAAGAATGGAGTTAAAAATTAAAAAGATAACGAAATAATTGCATTTAAAATTAAAGAAGCTTGATGATAATCGAAATAATATTGGGAAAAAAGGCGATAATAATAATAATGATAATGAATTGAAATTTTAAAACAATTTTTATGAGTGAAAAAATAACTGAAAAAATTGAAAAATTATTGAATATTGAGGAATTAATTAAAAATCGATAAAAAGAATTAAAAATTAAAGAAAATATTTGACAATTAAATAAAATAATTAAAGATTAAAGAAATAAATTGTAAATTAAAGAATTGAATGGAAATATCAAGAAAATAATTGATAATTAAAAAATAAAATTACAATAACACGAAAGTAATTAAATATTGACGAAAAAAATTAACTATTAAAAAAAATAATTAAAAATTGAAAAAAATCGAAAAATGGTGCGAATAATCGGTGTTCGAACAAAATTTTTTTTAATTAATGAATTAATTAATTATCATAAAATTGAAGGAGAATAATAAATTGTCAATTGATAACTGATGAGTATTATAGATGAAATTGTAGAAAATAAATGAAGAGTGAAGAATTGTATTGAAATTTCAAGAAAATAATTGATATATGAAAAAAAAACACAAAATATGACTAAAATAATTAAATATTAAGAAACATAATTTAGAAATGAGAAAAATAATTGACAATCGAAAGAAAAATTTTTAATCTGTCGAGAATAATCGACAACAGAACAAAATGTCCAAAAAAATTAAAGTATATTTATAAAATTTAAAGAGAATAATTGTATATTGAAAGCTGTTAAAAATTATAGCAACATAAACACGCGCCTAGGCGCTCGAAAAACATTACATTGTTTCTGGTCATTTACAACTATCAATTGTTGCAAATACAAAGAAGATAAATATTTTAGATAAATATCACTTTCATTCTGTGTAAAGTAAAATCGCAACCGGCCTTAAGAAATAGATAAATAAATAATAGTAAATAAAAAATCTTTAAAAAAAGCACAAAATTTCCAATTTTATATTTAAAAAGGTAAAAAAATAAATAAAAGGAAAAAATAGCGTAGGAAGATACATTACAATAAGTTGAAATAATTTGTTGAAAGAATAGTTTTTTTAACAAAGCGTATTCAAACTTCTGTAATTTATATGAACTTCAATCGTTGCAAACTTCTATTGAGGACAATTTCTATTCTTTAAAGTTCTAACAACTCAAGTTTTAATTTTTTAAATTTCAAATAGTTCCATACTTAAAACAGTTTTAACGAATAGTTGACTCAAATTAATTTTAACTTTGATTAATTCAAATTTTAATTTATTATCTATTTCTAAATTAATTTCTAATTAATCAAAATTTTAATTATGTAATTTAAATTTAAACTATTATAAATTTTACATATTTTCAAAGTCTAACAATGCATATTTAAATTATTTTAAACATTAACCATTAAAAAAAACTTCTAATTATACAAAAAAATTTCATTGTATATTAATCAGTTGATATTTCAAAATAATAATTTAGAAACAATAATTTACAAACATTTTGAAAAAATATTCTTATTTCTTACAATTTATTTCAATCCTATTAAAATCAACAATCTTTATTAATTGTTTTATAAGTAGGAAAAGTTGGGGTAAGATAGGGTAGTGGGGAAACATGAAGTACCTTCTATTTTTAAAAATATAGTATTTGTAAAGAACCCTGTCAATGCTATTTTGTAGGTTTCTTTCATCGACTTTAATGTACCACTAGACATGATTCGTATAAAAGAATCCTCGGTATAATAATAAAAAAATTAGCTTTTTTATCATTGAATCTTAATTGACACTAATTCAAATGCGTGACTGCTTGATTGCGTTAGTTTCTCCAGACCTCAACTACATTTATTTTAAATTTTAGGATTTTCAATTTCATTTTTTTTGTAGTTACAATTATGTTGCTCGCGCAATATAATTTTAAAAACTAATTTCATTAAAAAAGTGCGTGTCAGGCAAGATGAAGTACGCGTCGCACAGTGGTACGAATCGCAAATCTAGCTGGACAAAAGTCATAGCGCAAAAGGTTTTGAATTGATTTTCACAAAACTTGGTATCCTAAAGTTTTCCGGGTCTATGATTACGAATCTGAAGTCAGATTTTAAAAATTCAAAATGGCGGATCTAATATGGCGGCCAAAAATTCTAAAAATTGATTCATTTTCACAAAAGCTGGTACCTAGGGGTTTTTTGATGCTCTAATTACGAATTTGAATTCAAATTTTAAAAATTCAAAATGGCGGATCCAATATGGCGGCCAAAAATTCTAAAAATTGGTTTATTCTCACAAAAGTTGGTACCTAGGGGTTATTCGGTGCTCTGATTACGAATCTGAAGTCAAATTTTGAGGATTGAAAACGTCGGATCTAATATGGCGGAAAAAAATTCTAAAAATTGGTACATTCTCACAAAAGTTGATACCTAGGGGTTTTTCGATGCTTTGATTACGAATTTGAAGTCAGATTTTAAAAATTCAAAATGGCGGATCCAATATGGCGGACAAAAATTCTAAAAATTGGTTTATTTTCACAAAAGTTGGTACCTAGGGGTTATTCGGTGCTCTGATTACGAATTTGAAGTCAGATTTTAAAAATTCAAAATGGCGGATCCAATATGGTGGACAAAAATTCTAAAAATTGGTTTATTCTCACAAAAGTTGGTACCTAGGGGTTATTCGGTGCTCTGATTACGAATCTGAAGTCAAATTTTGAGGATTGAAAACGTCGGATCTAATATGGCGGACAGAAATTTTAAAAATTGATGAATTTTTACAAAACTTTGTATTCAAGGGTGTTCGAGGTCTCTAATTACGAATGTAAAGTAAGTTTTTGAAAATTCTAAATGTCTGATCCAACATGGCGACAAATTGTTTTTTAAATTTATTTATTTTGACAAATTTTGGTATGTAGGAATTTACAGGCTATTTGATAACAGAGCTGAAATCTTCTTTTAAAAATTAAAGATAGTGGACAATAAATGATATAAAGAATGTCAAAAATTCATGTGACATATGTAAATAAAAATTCAGTGATCTTTATTTGTTTTAGATACTGAGTTCTATTGTTTGGAACGTTTTGTATTTTCATATATCAAAGACTTTAGAGAATTAGACTAAGTTTCATGTACAGCTATCGCCAGATATGCTTTAACATTTTAACACGTAGGTCAAATGGAAATATGTTAAAGCATATCTGGCGATCAGTGTACATCGTCAGTGACTCCAAAAAGCTCCGAGGAACACACTATTAAAACGTATTTGATGCACTTTTTAAAAATTGAGACGTCAAATCGGATCCGATATTTTGAATTTTTAAAAACTCACTTTAGAATCAAAGTCCCTACAAAATTTTAGTTGAAAAGTCTTAGGAACTTCAATCAATTTTAAAAATTTTTGTCCGACATTTTGAATTTTCAGAAACTTACTTTAAAGATTATATTGTTCCCAGACGTAAAACAAAAAAACATTTTTTACTTTAAATTCGTAATCAGAGACCCCGAACACCCTTAGATACCAAGTTTTGTAAAAATTCATCAATTTTTAAAATTTATGTCCGCCATATTGGATCCGCCATTTTGAATTTTCAAAATCTGACTTCAGATTTTCAGCGACTAAAATACCCTTGGGTGCCAAGTATTTATACATGAAAATTGTCAGTTTTCCCAAAATGATATTTATTCTCTAAGACGTAACAGTCAACTTGAGGTTCAAAATTTATTTAAAAAAAAAGTTGGCTAAAGTTGGTTACAAATTAAACATAATCTGACACAAGGGTAAGCACTTTATTCGTAAAAAATAGTTTTACGACGGGCCAGCTTAGGCTTCAAAACTTCTAATCCTCCGAAATAAATAGAACGAACCTGAAATAATATAATTTAGTCCTATGTATACAGCAACCACAGATGCAATAGTATATTAAGCAACAAGGGGTTAAAGGCAGCCATTTGTTTACGCTGATGTTTGTGTACGAGTGATAGTCGAGGGTGAAGCCCGAGACGTAAACGAGTAAACAAACATCATTGTAAACAAATTGGACTGACTTTAAACCCGTGTTGCTTACGATACTTTTTATTCCAAAGGCACAAACTTGGTGCTTTTAAATGTTTGTAGGTTAGAGTCTAAATGCATTCACTTGTTTGACTGAATGAAAATGGCGGCCATTTTTGCCCTGTGGTGAAAAAAATGCATGGATCATCTGTTCATTTTTTCCCTAGGGAAAAAATGGAAGCCATTTTCACCCGGTCGAACAAATGAATGCGTTTAGACCCTACCTACAGGCATCTAAAAGCGCCATGTTTGTGCCTGTGGGATAAAAAATAAATTAAGTAAAAATGTTAAGATTAGTTTTAAGATGGAGGGTAATACTTCTAGTTGACTCTACAAATGCTTATTTTTTCATTAGTTGTATAGTAATTGCGTAAATAAATAATTCAAAAAATATATTTCAACTTTAACTTCATTCAATAAGTAAGATCCCGTAACCGCCAATGTTTAAACCGTTTTCAATTAATTATTTTTTTTTTGTAAAAACTAACATTCATATCTCAGAGTACAACAACTAAACATACTATTCATATAGTATTTATATTTTTTTAAGACACAAAAATTTTGACTTTTGTCCAGCTAGATTTGCGATTCGTACCACTGTGCGTCGTATTCCATACTATTTATAAACAAAAATTTTTATATCTTTAATTTTTTACCAAAAGATCATTTAAAAAGATCAGTTAAAAAGAAAATTATGATTAAAACAATAAAACAAATTAAAATATGAAGATTAAAACCGCTTCTATTTTGAAGGACCCTACTGATAGTCTTACACTGCAAAGCAGGTGTCTTATTTTAAGGCATTTATATGGTCATTTCTAAGACATTTTTTGGTGTCCTAATTTTAACCAATGAGGGTGCGTCTTCAAAATTATTAAGCAATGAAATAATGTTAAGACTCTTTCTAAATGTCTTATGTCTTAAAAGAAGACACCCTTAAGACAACTGTCTCTACAGTGTATATTGGGGAGCATTGTGTGTATTAATTGTGTCGAATAATGGCATTTCAATTATTTTGATATTCTATTTTCTTTATGTCTTAATACCTTCTCTTTGGTACGATTTTTTGTAGAATCATGAAAGGAGCAATAGATGTTAAACGAATCTTCAAAAATACGGACAATTTTTTTTTTTTTGACTAATGAACTAATGCAATCAATTTCTAATGTAAAATATAGTTGTTAACATATTCTTTTCAATTTTTATTTTAACAGCTTCACTTATTTTTTAATTTTAAGTCTTTATCTTAATTTTTTATTGTCACATTAGCATCTTCATTTAGTTGAGTTTTATCTTAAGCAGGGACTGACACGAAAACCGAATTCTGTTTCTGTTTTGAATTGTTGTGACGAAACAAAAATGTACAATCAATATTGTTTTGTATTGAGCCTGAAACGAAAAGGCTCTGAATTACGTTTTCGTCTCATGCCCGAAACGAAAATCAACTCCGAATTTCGTTTCAGTCTCATGCCCGAAACGAAAAGACTCTGAATTTCGTTTTCGTCTCCTGCAAGAAAAGAATTGTGTTTAAAATTGTTTTTGTGAAATTTAGAGCCTTTTTTATGAGAAACGAAAACGGAATTCGGAGCGGATTTTCGTTTCGGGCATAAAACGAAAACAAAATTCGAAGTCTTTTCGTTTCGGGCATGAGACGAAAACGTAATTCAGAGCCTTTTCGTTTCAGGTTCAACACAAAACAAAATTAAATTTATATTTTGTTTCAGTTTTTCAAAACCGAAACGAAACAAAAATAAAATATATTTTGTTTCGGTTTTCGTGTCAGTCCCTGATCTTAAGTACTAAACATGTCTTAGCACTTTCATTAAAAAAGTTATATTTGATAAATCGTTAAATATTTTTTCATAACTTTCTTTAAAAATGTCATCCTTTAGATCTGCGTAAATCACTTTGGCGCGCATAGCGCGCATTTTTGTAGTTCTAGATTTAATAAAGTCACACAGTAAATGTATAAGAAGTGAATAGTTCTTTTTAAAATCAAATAATTGTTGTTAAATATTAATTTTTGAATAATAAAGATAGGCAAAACGAAATTTACTCTAATCTGGCGGTTTTTCAAGATTAATAAAATTTTATCAAAACTACAATAAAATTATTACACTAGAGTCTCGATCGAGGCGGGAGCTCGGGGGTGGGCCCGCCTCGATCGAGACTGTCCTTGAAGCAAAGTCACGTATACAATCAGGACCGTACAAACTTTTTTAGGCATAGCCCACAATTAAAAATTTCATATAATTTTTATTGTTTGAAACAAGCAAATAAATAAAAGAGTTACTAAATAATGAATTTAATATAAATTTAATTTTAATTTTCCTAGACTTATGATGTTAAATATTTTTTCACAGTCTTCAAATTTTAAATATATAGAAACTTAATTATCAATGATAATAAATAAACAACTAATTAATTAAATAATTTAAAAAGTTAACAGTAGGTAAATTTGTAAATAAAATATCAATTTATTAATATTTTGATTCAGAGAAAATTTTTTGAAAAATTTGCAGATTAATTACACAGAGTTAATTTTTTACATTTAATTTAAATATAAAATTTTATAAAGATAAAAGTTTTATTCATTAACAATGTTAAAAGTCATAATAAAACTATAAATGTAGTGGTGTACTGTGAGCACATCAGATTAGTCTGCTTCTTACCCCGCCCTCTTGCCACGGAATAAAATAAATAGAAGTTAAAGACTCCAGTGTATTTCAATAGTTTTTTAAACAAATATTTGTTGTTAATTATTACAATTTGTTTCTAATGCCGCTTTCATACTTTTTCCAAGAACTTTACTTTTGTCTTATTCTACTGCACAGCAGTGGCATAAGTTTGTCTCTTTTCCGCACTAATTATGTGTCCTGGACGGTCTGGGCACATAACTAGTGCGAGAACGAGACAAACTTATGCCACTGCTGTGTAGTAGAATTAGAGAAAAGTAAAGTTACAGGACGAGGTAAAAAAGCGCCTTAATGCAGCTAGAAGACTTTTTTTATTTTACAATTCAACAAAATTTTATATTTTAGTCAGTGCAGGTTCATCAATTTATTATTATTTAAATATTAAAAAAATTATTTAAAAAAAAAAAAATTTGAAAATCGATCAACAGTTAGAGGTTGTGGAATGTTTTGAACAGTAAATTCCACTTTTCCCCCACTGTGGGGCGGCAGATTTAGATAAGCTACATTAAAATAAACAGTACAAAAAGCAGGCGCAATGCGCCTACAATTGAGGGTTTCGTGGCTTTTTATTATTGATTTCAAACAAGTCTTACCCACACCCAGAAAATGGTAAAAAAAACCTATCTCCTCTCTTTTTTATTTCTGTTTCTGTTTTATAATGTATTGTGAATACATTTGGTTTTAGCCAATATAATTGTTATATTTGTTTTGTTACTTATTTAAATAATAACAAGCTTATTGTTTCCAAGATGCACCACGTGGAGTTAATTTTAATCTCCATGTATCAAGGTTTGAAACGGTCTTAAGGAACAACAAAACAAATGCCAAGGATCAGTGTGTGAAATATCAATGTCTCAAACTATCACTTCAATTTGAAATTGCTCTCCAATTGGTAATAATTAAAGAAAAAAACGTTAGCGGTTTCTAAGATATTTTTGTCTCAAATTCAATACAAAAATCTAAGGTATCAATGTATTAAATAAAATTGTTTCCAGAACCAATCGGGTAATTCCGTAACCTTTCGGGTGTCTTTCGGAACTATTCGGGTGTTTCTGTAACCATTCGAGTGTATTCGGAATCTTTCAGGTATTTTCGGAACCATTCGGGTGTTTCCGTAACCATTCGGGTGTTTCCGGAACCTTTCAAGTGTATTCGGAACCATTCAGGTGTTTCCGGAATCTATCGGGTGTTTCCGGAACCATTCGGGTGTTTCCGTAACCACTCGGGTGTTTCCGTATTCACTGGGGTGTTTCCGTAATCATTCGGGTGTTTCCGTTACCATTCGGGTGTTTCCGTTACCATTCGGGTGTTTCCGTAACCATTCGGGTGTATTCGTAACCATCCGGGTGTTTCCGTAACCACTCGGGTGTTTCCGTTACCATTCGGGTGTTTCCGTAACCACTCGGATGTTTCCGGAACCATTCGGGTGTTTCCGTAACCACTCGGGTGTTTCCGTAATCATTCGGGTGTTTCCGTAACCACTCGGGTGTTTCCGTAACCACTCGGGTGATTCCGTAACCACTCGGGTGTTTCCGTTACCATTCGGGTGTTTCTGTAACCATTCGGGTGTATTCGGAACCATTCGGGTGTTTCCGTAACCACTCGGGTGTTTCCGTTACCATTCGGGTGTTTCCGTAACCACTCGGGTGTTTCCGTTACCATTCAGGTATTTTCGGAACCATTCGGGTGTTTCCGTAATCATTCGGGTGTTTCCGGAACCTTTCGGGTGTTTCCGTTACCATTCGGGTGTTTCCGTAACCACTCGGATGTTTCCGGAACCATTCGGGTGTTTCCGTAACCACTCGGGTGTTTCCGTAATCATTCGGGTGTTTCCGTAACCACTCGGGTGTTTCCGTAACCACTCGGATGTTTCCGTTACCATTCGGGTGTTTCCGTAACCATTCGGGTGTATTCGGAACCACTCGGGTGTTTCCGGAACCACTCGAAGGTTTCCGTTACCATTCTGGTGTTTCCGGAACCATTCGGTTGTTTGCGTAACCACTTGAGGGTTTCCGTTATCATTAGGGAGTTTCCGGACCCCTTTGGGTGTTATCGGAAGCCTTTGGGTGTTTTCGGAACCATTCGGGTGTATCCGTAACCATCAAGTGTGTGAAATATCGCCTTAATCTATGAATTCAATTTAAAAGACGTCTTAAGGTAGCAATAATTAAAGAAAAAAACGTTAATGGTTTCAAAGATATTTTGGTCTCAGATTCAATAAAAAAATCTAAGGTATATCTACCTTACCAATATCAGCATCAAAAACCACCCTTTAAAATTGCCCCTTAATCATTAATTATGTGTTGAACTCCCTCTAGCACACAACCTAAAATGACAGCTATTGGTTCGTGTGTTTTCGTCTCTGTCTCTGACTATCACCCTCTCTCTCGCACACAACCTAAAATTGACAGCTATTGGTTCGTGTGTTTCCGTCTCTGTCTCTCACTATCACCCTCTCTCTCGCGCACAACCTAAAATTGACAGCTATTGGTTCGTGTGTTTCCGTCTCTGTCTCTCACTATCACCCTCTCTCTCGCGCACAACCTAAAATTGACAGCTATTGGTTCGTGTGTTTCCGTCTCTGTCTCTCACTATCACCCTCTCTCTCGCGCACAACCTAAAATTGACAGCTATTGGTTCGTGTGTTTCCGTCTCTGTCTCTCACTATCACCCTCTCTCTCGCGCACAACCTAAAATTGACAGCTATTGGTTCGTGTGTTTCCGTCTCTGTCTCTCACTATCACCCTCTCTCTCGCGCACAACCTAAAATTGACAGCTATTGGTTCGTGTGTTTCCGTCTCTGTCTCTCACTATCACCCTCTCTCTCGCGCACAACCTAAAATTGACACCTATTGGTTCGAGTGTTTCCGTCTCTGTCTCTCACTATCACCCTCTCTCTCGCGCACAACCTAAAATTGACAGCTATTGGTTCGTGTGTTTTCGTCTCTGTCTCTCACTATCACCCTCTCTCTCGCGCACAACCTAAAATTGACAGCTATTGGTTCGTGTGTTTCCGTCTCTGTCTCTCACTATCACCATCTCTCACGCACACAACCTAAAATTGACAGCTATTGGTTCGTGTGTTTCCGTCTCTGTCTCTCACTATCACCCTCTCTCTCGCGCACAACCTAAAATTGACAGCTATTGGTTCGTGTGTTTCCGTCTCTGTCTCTCACTATCACCCTCTCTCTCGCGCACAACCTAAAATTGACAGCTATTGGTTCGTGTGTTTCCGTCTCTGTCTCTCACTATCACCCTCTCTCTCGCGCACAACCTAAAATTGACAGCTATTGGTTCGTGTGTTTCCGTCTCTGTCTCTCACTATCACCCTCTCTCTCGCACACAACCTAAAATTGACAGCTATTGGTTCGTGTGTTTCCGTCTCTGTCTCTCACTATCACCCTCTCTCTCGCGCACAACCTAAAATTGACAGCTATTGGTTCGTGTGTTTCCGTCTCTGTCTCTCACTATCACCCTCTCTCTCGCGCACAACCTAAAATTGACAGCTATTGGTTCGTGTGTTTCCGTCTCTGTCTCTCACTATCACCCTCTCTCTCGCACACAACCTAAAATTGACTGCTATTGGCTGTGAACGACGGACGGACGGACGGACGGACGGACGACAAAGTCTCACTATAAGGGTTTCGGTCCCGAACCACGAAACCCTAAAAAAAGAAACAAAGATATGTCTGGAAGGGCGGCAAAATGTGTTAGTCCGCTCCTGACATGACAACAAAATAAATTAGTAGAATATCACTACTAATTCATTTAGCAAAGGAATATGACTATTTTTTTGTAGAAAGAGATGAAATAACTAATTTAGCAGTCAAAATTGACGCTACTTATTCCATTAGCCAAATTTTGACTAATTCAAATTTAGAGAGTAGGAAGAATTACTGCATTGGGATAATAGAGGTTTTATTATATCTTTTGTATTTTTGTAGCATTAAAGCATTTATGTCATCTGTCTCAAGGAGTAAAAATTACGCCTACTGTCAAATGCCTAACAGAAAACTCAAATGAGATATCATAGAAAAGAATAAGTTATTCCTTTGGTTTATTAATTATTTATAACAAAGAGAATGACAAATTGTGGAATGCATACACATGTTCTGTTAGTATTCTTCCTCGTAGAAACAAATGGAGTCATTTATTTTTAACAATTTCTAATTTCTATCAATTTGATCATAACAATTTGGTTACTAAGGCTAAACTTATATAATTAAAATAATTGACGATGAGGGGTCTCGAACGTGCGACCCCCAGGCCTAAAGCCCAACGCTCTAACCACTATGCTATACGCTCATTGGTACAAAACTTACGATCTGCCGTTACTCTCTAAATTTGAATTAGTCAAAATTTGACTAATGGAATTAGTACCGTCAGTTTTGACTCCTGAATTAGTTATTTCATCTCTTTCTACGAAAAAAAATAGTCATATTCCTTTGCTAAATGAATTAGTAGTGATATTCTACTAATTTATTTTGTCGTCATGTATTACAAATTGAATAAGTCAAAATAATAAAACATAACCTTACGTTATAATACATAATAGAGATTACTTTTTTCAAGTAATCCTGAAACACAATACCTTTCTTTATGTGATAATAAAGTATTTAATTATTATTTAAGATAAAACAATCTTTTACATGTAGAATAAATGAATTAAATTTAATTATTCAGATATAAATTAAAGTTTATTTTAACATTTTTTTAACTGTGACGCAAAATCTAGTGATGAAAGAATGATTTTCTGAGAATAAAACTCAATAATACATTCAAGATAAAATTTTTAAATTAACTTTCTTTAAAATTTATCGGAATTTAATTTAAAATATTATATTTTTTTATTACGAAATTGAAATTTGTTACTTTACATAATTGCATCTGGCTGTACAGCTTATTATTTTTAGCTATATTTTATAAAAACTTGGTAAATAACAGAATATTGATTTGTATGTACACATAATTTAGTATAAACATATCAGCTTACCTAATTCGTATCTTTTGTTGTTAACCTTACATTTGCATTAATTAATAAATTATCGATTTCAAAATTAAAAAATAAAAGACTGCATTATTATACTAATTGCAATTTATTAGTGAAACACATTGTAAACTAATTATCTATAATTGACTGTGTTACTTTATATGTGGTCTGTAGTACACGGAAAAAATTTCGGCACGACAGACGTACCTATAGGTAAGTCTGTAGTGCAAAATGTTAGAACGCTCTTACGCATCAATTTGGCACGTCTGCCGTGCCTTTTCTGTAAATCAGAATTACATTTAGCGCACTCCTGCGGTACATTCTGAAAGTACAAAGACTTTTGCGTTGCTGTAGTTCCAAATTTGGCACAACTGACGTACCTCACCTATAGTTCGAATGCCGTGCTATCGGTAAAACGTGAGAAGTGTTGAAATTTTTTCCGTGTAAGAATGTCTTAATAGTATATTTCGTAACATGCGTGACAAGCAGTCGTTTCAGAAACGAGTGCTTTGTTCACGCAGTTACGAACGATACTTTTCATAACAAAGTCATAAAAGGCGTGATTCGGTTCTCTGTATAGATAACCAGAAAGTTGCAGAATTAAGAATGATTCACTATGTCACGTCAGAGTGTACACAAATACAATCCAAATTAAATGTCTCACAATTTTTTACTTGTCAACACGCCGCGCTAGTGATACGGTCAGGTTAGCTTTTGAAGCTGTACTACTCACGCTAAAGATATCGACTCTGTTCTGTTGGTGAAACAGTGCGTGCAAGAAAAGTAGAAAAGTGGGGGACATGCAATTTGGACTGTACTTGTTTGCACTCCGACGTCACATAGTGAATCGTTCTTAAATCTGCAACTTTCTGGTTATCTATACAGAGAACCGAATCACGCCTTTTATGACTTTGTTATGAAAAGTATCGTTCGTAACATGCGTGACAAGCATGTTACGAAATATACTAATATGAACCTCTACAGCGTGCGTTGCGTAGGTAGTTGATTAAGGCTGCGGACTGCTAGTGTTAGGGTCGGGCGTTCAATCCACAGCGAAAGGAGATTTTTCTGTTAGGTATAGGCGATTATTATTTATAAGAAGTTAAGGATTGTAATACTAGTACTTTTTGTAGGCTTCGAAATTTATTTTTTTACTTTTTTTATTTAATTACAGTTTGGGAATAGTTTATCAACTTTAGTTTGATGCAATTTCACGATCCTACATAAGAAAAGAGTACTGAAGGTAAGCGTTAAAAGTTAACGAAAAAGGATACTTTTATACCTGGTTCCTTAGTTAGAGAGAGAAGGTATTTGTTAAAAGATTAGGGAAAAGGAAACTATCAGCTCATTATACAAATTACCTTGAAATTTAAATTTTATTTCTTAATACAAACAATAGACTACCTGCAGGGTGTCAATATCGTTCGATCAAACCCTTGTATAATGAGGGTTAATGGCTTTAGGAAAAGAGAAAAATTTTCAAGTTTTAATGAAAAAAGAGAAATTAAATTAAATTCTGACATTTTACTTCATTATTCAAATATTCTTCAAATTTTAATTTTTTCTTTCTAAATACGAACAATAGACTAAATAAGCCCATCGTTTTTTGAGCCAATTCCTGCATAATAAGTGTTTTAATTGGTTTTCGAAAAGAGAAAAAATTTTCGAGCTTCAACGAAAAGAGAAAAAAATACATTAGTGCGTGGTATAGAAGTGCATGGTAGTAAAAGTTATTAATGAATAGAACTTAAGTGTGTATTATGTGGAAGTGAATAATGCTAATTATTGTGTATTTTTTATTAAGTGTTTATAATAGAAATGTGTTTAATGTGAAGTGTATAGTTTTAAAAGGCTTATTGTTTACTAAGAGTTTGTGTTGAATAGATCTTAATACGGTGCACACACAGTGTTTATTAAATAAATGAACTGTAAGTGATAAATAATAAAGTAATTCTAATAGTAAATATACAGTAAAAATTAAATGTGAAAAGTGACAGTGATTAAAATGAAAGTGTGCAAAATGTGTTGATTAAAGTAACAATATTTAGAAAGTGTTTAAATTTTTTATTCTCTTCTTATTTTTAAAAAAGTTAGTGTTATGAAATGCTATAAGTATCCATAAAATGGGATTGTGGATTCATTAAACAAGTGATTGATAACAGTTTAATAAATAAATTAATTGTAAATGTTTAATAAATAATTAAGTGATTATAATGTTTCTAAAGAGTCGTTAAAGTGTAAAAGAAGTGTTAATAATATAATTATATAAAAGAGGTGAGATAAAGATATAAGACAATAACATGAGACAATAACATGAGAAAATGATATGAAATAAACAGACGAGACAATGAGAGAAATGAGGTAAAAATATGAGATAATAGCATGAGTTTCAGGAATTATTGGAACTTTCATCAGGTGGTAGTTTCCAAAAACAAATTACAGGATGTTTAGAAATGTTAGATGAAATAAAAGCAATTAATAAGAATAAATCACACATTCAAATGTTGTTTAGTGGAAATCGACTTTTGGGTCACTGGATTTGCACTTACTATGATGGAAATAAACTTTTTGTTTATGATGGTCTCAATAAAGGTTGTTTTAATGAAGATCAAAGAGAATATTTATGCAGGTTATATCAGTTTAAACTTAATGTAGTTTTTTTAAGAGTACAACAACAACCAAATTTTGTTGATTGTGGTGTATACGCCGTTGCGTTTGCTGTTTCTTTATATTTAAATATTAAACTTGAAAATATTGTATACAATCATGCTTTAATGAGAACTCCTTCGTATATGATGTTTAAAAAAAATGTGTCATCTCATTTTCGGATAATTTTACAAAATTGTATAAACTTGGAATTGGCAATATCGAATAATTAAGAAACAATAATTTACATGTGAGGAATGTAAAAGATGTGAAACAGAACAGAAAATTAGATTATCAAACTAATGACGACTTTACAGATATGAAAGGAGATAGTAGTAGTCCTTCATTACATACAAAAATAGGACAGAAAAAAGTTGTTAATATTCCTGACTAAAAAACTAAAAAAGGCAGTACCAAATGTGAAAAAGTGTATTGTAAAAGACCTAAGTTAAAAGGAGAGATGGAAAAGAGAGACAAATAACAAATATGAAGAGTGTAAATAGTGACAGAATATAAATGTTTGTAGGAAAAAACATGTGGAAAGTGCGTCAAATTCTATTAAAGTAGTAAAAGAAGGTAATAATTATAAAATATTAGAAACAATAGAAGGAAGAAGATATTTTTTAGATATTCTAATGAGAAAAGTAGTAAATTTAGAGCGAAATATCAGAAAAAATATAGTGAAATGATAAAATTAAAACGAAAAAAATTGATAACAAAGAAACGGAAATAACAGTTATGGAAGATGTATGTTTAAGTAGTAAAACAGATTTAAATTTTTCTAATAAAAAACACATAGATAGTACAGTTAAAGAAGAAAAGAGTAATAATAATTCTGACAAATTAATAATTTCTAGCTATTGTAATGAGACAAATAAAAAAAATCTTGCCGAATATAAAAAAATGTTAAAAGTCAGTTAAAGTATCTTAAAGAAGTAGGAGGAGATGATAAGAATGAGACATTACAAAGAATAGTGAGCCAGACAAAAATTGTTAACACCTCTAATCAGAAAATTAAAAAAAAGTAGAGTAGAATAAAAAAAAACTGGCTTCAAAAAATGAAATTGAAACATAAGATGTGCCATGATAAGGATGAAAATAATGAAATACTATATTAAAAAGATATACAGGAGACCGATGTAAGAATTTGTGATGAGAAAATGAAAATAAGTAACGCAAAATAACAAAAACAATAACGTAAAAGATTCAAATTAAATAGAAACGTAATCGATAAGGAAAAAATAGATGTTTCGGAACATATAGGTAAAAAGATGGAGTCATTTATGGGAATGAAAACAACATTGATATTCGTGATTTTGCTTATGCAGAAAAAAATAATAATAGCATACATGTTTAATTCATGAGGGTATTTTTCTGAAGGCAACGATACACCGCCATGGATTACGGGACAAAAAGTCCAATCCAAAATGCCTTCAGAAAAATACCATCATGAATTAAAAACATTTTAAAGAATTTGCTGCTATTTTTAATATGAATGCTGAAGGTTTAATTCCAGAGTCTTATGTAACAATTTATAATACATCGACTAAACAATTGCAATTGGTTAGTCATTTAGATCCAAATGTTGAACCTTGGATAAATCCTAAACTTTATCCTCTAGGAACCATAGGTTATAGTCTTGATATGATTCGTTCTGATAGTGACAAACCAACCACAAATCAAACTGTGTCAAGATCTGCTTATATAAAATATAAAATAGGAGTAAGAGATCATACCTTCAATCAATTTTTATATGGTGAAAGAATGTTTCAGCAATGGTTAGTTGACAACTATGTCAAAGTTGAAAAAGGTAGGTTATATTTTTGTAAAAATAATCAAACAAAATTAAGAAGTGAAACTTACAAAGGATTAATTGATCATTTAGATAATCAAGAAATTGAAAATAATGTACATGTTGGCAAGATGTTGGTACTGCCTTCAACATTAACAGGATCACCTCGTAACATGTTAAAACAATATCAATATGCAATGACCATTATGTAGCTTTTCATGGTAGACCAGATTTATTTATTACAATGACATGTAGTTCAAAATGAAAAGAAATTTGAGAAAAATGTATTACTTAATCAGTCAGCTTTTAATAAACCTGACACGGTTGCAAGAGTCTTTCATTTAAAAGTAAAAAATTAATGGAAACTATAGTAGGTGATAAACTATTTGAAAAAGTAAAGTCTTATGTTTATTTTATTGAATTTTAAAAGCGCGGTTTACCACACATTCATTTATTGGTTATATTGGCAGAAGGTTCTAAAATATTAGGAGCAGAGAGTGTTGATCGGTAAACTTTTTAAAGTAAAGTTTTTAAACTGTATATTACGTATATATTTTTTATAATTATTCCTGATATTCTTCATTTTATTCTTCATCTTTCTTTATTTAATTAATTTTTAATTAATCAAAATTTGCAAAATGGATATACACGATGTATCAAAGATCACATCAATTTAAATTTATTGCAATGTCTTCTTATCATTAATTTCCTTTTTTTATTATATTATGTATTTCTTTTATTTCACATAATTATACATAAATAAAACATTGTTTTCAGAAATAATACAATTTGGCTAGTGATGTCTTAAACCATTAATAGTTACAATCTACAAATTCATTTAGTACCTAAAGTACCAAATTCAGATTTAGAGAGTATAAAGTATACGTGCTTACGTTCACTCAAAATAGAGTGAAAGTTCCATAATTCCACGGAATTATGCCGATTTAGTTTTATGCTAAATGAGATTTATGATAAGTGTGATTTATGACAAATGGGATTTATGACAAAAGAAATTAATGGCAAATGTGATTTATGAAAGTAGGTTTTATGTTAAATGGGTTTTATGACATATAAGATTTATTTTAATTGAGTTTTATGCCACATGGGATTTATGTCAATTGAGTTTTATGCCACATGAGATTGATACCAATTGGGATTTATGCAAAATGGGTTATATGACAATTGAGATTTATGCCACATGGGATTGATACTAATTGGGATATATGCCAAACGTAAAGTAAACACGATAAATAATTCAAATTCTTATTTTTTTTACACATTTAGATGCGATTTATTTTTAAGAATCTGACTAAAAACTAAATTTAGATAAAACTGTCACTTATGTACCTATCTTTTTACTTTAAATGTCAAAACAGGCTACTTTTCTCCTTGCTAGAAGAAAAAAGATAGAAAAAGATAGAATGTGGTGAATAAAAAGAGATAGAGTTTTTCTATCCCTCCATAGTGTCTCATTTGCATTCCTAGAATAGTATCTTTTTCTATCGTTTACCTTCTATCTTTTTCTTACTTTTATGTCAGATAGAATAAAAGATATAAAAAAGAGAAATCCCAGATAGCACCGAAGTTCACAGAAAATTAACAGTATGTTAACAGTGTTAGTTATCTTAATTAAAGATAAAGGGCACACGGGGCAATGCCTCCCCTAGAAATACCTTGTGGTGGCAATCCCATACATTGACCTCCTCTAAAATTGAATTATAATTTTAATTTTTATAAAAATATTAAGTTAACAACTTTTAAAAAAATCTTTTATTATAAAAAAATTAACAAAAAATTTTTTTTCTTCTAATTACAGAAATTAATTTTGATCAAGTGAGGATACAAAAAATCTTATTTCATTAAAAATAAAATTTTCATTACTTTTGGTGATCAGCTTCAAGAATTCTGACCCCACTTTTTTTTTTAAAAAAAATTGCAGTTTACTCAAATGCTATTGGTCGAATTAATTCCTTTCTATACAAAAATTATTTTATATAATGAGATGCAAGTTTGTGCCAAATTTCATTATTATATCCTCATTAATGTGGAGTAAATGTAAGAAAAACTAATTTTGATACTCCAAAGTAAATTTTTACCCACTTGATTTTTTGTTATACACAGGTACATTTCTGAGTAATAGTTTTAGAAAAAGGTTAATTACCAAATTTTGATCTTTGAATAGTTGCTTTTAAAGGACAATTAAGAGATTTTAATTTATATTTTGCAGTATCCATAGAAAAAATCAAATATTTGAAAAACACAGCTGGGGTCAGTTGGGTCGTTTTCATCCCGGGCCGGGGCTAGTTGGGTCACTTTTGGTAACTCCAAAAATAATGTTTCCCAAAAAAACTAAAAGTGATAACGGGACTTTTTTTTTAAATGAAAGCTGAAATATAAGAGCAAGTTTCCTGTACGATAAGATTTCATAAATTGGATATTAATGAAGTTGAACAACGAAAAGTGTAAAATGACCCAACTAGCCCCAGTCTCCCCCTACTCTCTGTAGTCTAGATATAAGAAAATATTTATACGAAGTAGCAAACTTAAACAACTCAATATAAAATTTTTATTCATTACAAACCTCACGTGCACAAAATAGCCCCCGGGGCACAAAATAGCTCCGATTGATGGTAGTTATAATTTTAATGTTTAAGAATCTCAAATAAACAACTAAATTAT
This sequence comes from Ganaspis brasiliensis, assembly GCA_037103525.1. Classification (NCBI taxonomy): domain Eukaryota; kingdom Metazoa; phylum Arthropoda; class Insecta; order Hymenoptera; family Figitidae; genus Ganaspis; species Ganaspis brasiliensis. Next base: position 199,166 of record JAZKLR010000179.1, read on the forward strand.
GGAATACTGTTTTTTAAACACGTATCAAGAACTGATAGGTGCATGAATGATTTAAGTGATTTTTTATTCCGCAGGCACAAATATGGTGCCTTTACATGAATGTAAAATCGTTTAAAATCGTACGGAAATCGACTACAAATAGAAAAAAAATTACTTCTATTTTTTTTCTTTTTTTGATCTGACAATATTAAGGGGTGTCGCTTGCACCCCCTATTTTCCCATAAGAAATACATGGGAAAAGTGTACTTTTTTTAAAAAAGTCAGAAAATTTGTTCATAAATTTATCGAAAAAGGCTCAGAAGTTTATGAGATCTCGATAAATGACCATAGTTGAAGAAACTGGGGATTATTATTATTTTTTTGCAAACTGACCCTCTCTAGGGGTGCGTTAAATAACCACCCATAAACCTGAATTCAGCATTTATAAGTAAATAAGTCTAAATTATTATTTTTTTAGTCGCTTTTTTTTATAAAGTTTTTTACTAAACAAAATACAAGGCTCGCTGCACTATTAAATTGATATTTAATTGTTGAAACAATTTTTACATTTTTTTTGTTTTAATTAAATATCTTAAAAGCTTACAACTTTTTAAATATCGAGGAGAAAAACTATGGAGTTGATATAATTTAATTTATAAAATTGAATTGATTGTTTAAAGAATAAAAATTGTTTAAAATCAAATTTTCATGAAATTCACCTAGAATCATGTTGTGGTTTTTGCAATTTTCATTGAAGAACTATAAAAAACTTATTTATTCATAATTCACAATATACATTCAATTGTTTAAACAATTAAATTTTATTATATTTTTGAATTTAATAGTATATTATGCATCGAGGGTTGGAAGGCCGTGTTTTTTGGCCAAGCACAAATGTTTGAAGAACGAGTAGGGGAGAGTGGCCATCAATGTACCGGGTTTTTTTTCAAGGTCATAGTATTTATTCAATTTTACCAATTTCAAGCACTTTTTTGCATCAATATAAAACTGGAACACTTCTCTAGGTAATGCACACATATTATACCCGATTTATTTTGATTAAGTAATAAAATTTAGGATTTTTCTAAACTAACACGCTATTTTCATTTTCAACAACCTGGGTACAGAATGAACCACCTCTATAAAAACACTTAAAACGTTCAACAATAATAATATTGCAATTTTCACTTTGTGAAAAAACTTTTTTCTATCAAATACTATAAAAAATTATTACTTAATACTTTTTAATTGATAATGTATAACATAAATATACCTCAAATTGAAGTTAACTAGCTAAAATGGGATTTTATTTTTGCTATGTTGAGAAGAGTACTGATAACAATCGCGATCACATGCTGTACGCATGCCTAGTTTTATAATCAGGCATACCAATCTGGAAATTGAAAATACACTGAAATTCCAGGTGAATTCCAGGTGAAATTACCTTATTTCAATTAAAAAACGTGTTTGTATTTTAGGTAAATTTTTTCTTCAGTGCATCAATAACAGTTTTTTTTTAGTTTTCTCTGTAAAGAATAAATCCACATGTCTTAAATTTATGGACGTAGTGTGTTTACGCAAACTTCATTTATATTTAAAATTAGGAGAATTTTTATTTAATTGTTTCTGAGAAAATTGAAATGGTTCATTGAAAAAACTGGTACATTGATGGCCACTCTCCCCTATAGCACAAGCGTAGCGAGTAAACAAATTAAAATGGTTTAAACAATTAAAAATTAATTTAATAATGCAGCGAGCCTTGTATTTTTTGCGGTAAAAAAATTTATTAAAAAAAGCAACGTCAAAAATAATATTTTAGATTTATTTACTTATAAATGCTGAATTCAGATTTAGGGGTGGTTATTTAACGCACCCCTAGAGAGGGTCAGTTTGCAAAAAATTAATAATAATCCATAGTTTCTTCAACTTTGGACATTTATCTAGGTCTCAGAAACTTCTGAGCCTTTTTCTATGAATTTATGAACAAATTTTCTCACTTTTTTAAAAAAGTACACTTTTCCCATGTATTTCTAATGGGGTGCAAGCGGCACCCCTTAAAATTCTCAGATCAAAAAAAATAGAGGTAATTTTTTTTTATGTGTAGTCAACTTCCGTGCGACTTTAAACGATTTTCAAAAATTTTCTTTTTTTTTAAACACCCTACTGTAGACAGAGTCTAAACGCATTTATTTGTTTGATCATGTAAAAATGGCGTCCATTTTTTCCCTATAGAGGTAAAATGTACAGCTGACTCATGCATTTTTTCGCCTTAGGGAAAAAATGGACGCCATTTTGACACTGTCATATAAGTGAAAGCATTCTGTTTTATTTCGTATCATATCGTATCATTTTTTCGATCGAGAACGATCGAGCTGCTCGAAATGTCAGTTTGATAACTGGCCCTTTTAAGGTTATTCATTAATATGGAAAATCTAGCGAAAAGACGGCTAAACAGGTGAGTTACTGTTTCTAATTTAATCTGTAAACAAATATGAATAAATACAGAAATTCTTGTCATACGATTTACGATAATATAAAAAGGTTTTCATGACATATACAAAACCTAATTTTTCTTTACACATACGTGCAAAATTCTTCATTGGCAACCGTTCGTAGCTATGCAAAATGGCTTATTTTCTACCGTACGGGAATGTGATGCGCAAAATATTCTGACAAGGGCGTAAAGTATTCTTACTAGGGAGTAAAGTATTGACAGAATATAGCAAAATAATGACATAGTAAAGCAAAATATTAACACCGGTGAGCAGACTATTTTTCTCACCACTGGCGCTGCCATCTAGTGCCTTAAATCGTTACTATATGTATCGATGTTTCATTGTGTAAGTGAGCACAAGTTAGTTAGTCACACTCGCTCACAATGGTCTCTTAAATTGAAGTATAATATTTCTTACTATTATCAGGAAATGTTGAAGTAGGTGATGTTTTGAATGGAACAAGGCCTGCCAAGAGAAAAAATAAAGAAATAAATCTTGAATGATATTTTTCAATAATTATTATCACGATAAAAAAAGATAAATTCGCGAAGAGCAAGATATACTCGACAGGAAATATAAAAATTATAATAAAAATGACGTATGGAAATACGTCAAAGAAGCACTTAAAAAAGTTTAATCAGGAAATATATCAACAAATTTTTTCAAATAATGACGACAAACAAAAAGAAGTAATTTATATTACAAATAAATTTTTATATTCAAATAGTCATATATGCAAATTTTTTTAAAAAAATAACAATAGATTAAATTTTTAAGTGTGTTTGTAGCAAAATTACATTAAAGCAGATTAAAAAATTTACAATAAAAAATGTTGTGTATTGTGCTGGTAAGAAAAACCATATACGTGTATTGGGTGAACACAAAGGACCCCGCACAGGCTTCATGAAAAAAAAATTTTCGGTCAAATTTTTTTTAACTTTGCAGTTTTGTAGCTCATAATCTTCTGAACAAAAGATCCTAATAGCAAAACCTCCAAAACTCAATAGTTTTTTGGCTACATCATGTCGAGCCATAAAAAATTAGTCATAAATAATTAAGAATTTCGACGATTGCTTCAGGATCAAGACTCACTTAAGGCTCATGGCTTAAAGCTCAAAAATTATTTTTAGCTCAAGGCCCAATTATGGCTCAAAGATTGATTATGGCTCAGGCTTCATTATGCCCAAGACTCGATTTTGGATCAAGGATCAATTATGGCTCCAGGCTCAACTATGGCTCAAAGCTTGATTATGTATTATGGATGGATTAAGGCTTACGGCTTGATTAGCTTCAGGCTTGATTAAGTCCAAAACTCGCTTTTGGCTCAGGGATCAATTATGGCTTAAGGCTTGAATATGGCTTTAAGATTGATTATGGCTTGTAAATGGATTAAGGCTTAAGGCTTGATTGGCTTCAGGATTAATTATGTCCAAAACTCGCTTTTGGCTCAAGGATCAATTATGTCTCAAGGCTCAACTATGGCTCAAAGATTGATTATGGATTATGGATGGATTAAGGCTTACTGCTTGATTGGCTTCAGGCTTGATTATGTCCAAAACTCGCTTTTGGCTAAGGGATCAATTATGGCTTAAGGCTTGAATATGGCTTAAAGATTGATTATAGCTTATAAATGGATTTAAGCTTAAGGCTTGATTGGCTTCAGGCATGATTATGTCCAAAACTCGCTTTTGGCTCAGGGATCAGTTACGGCTAAAGGCTTGAAAATGGCTTAAAGATTGATCATGGCTTATTAAGGGATTAAGGCTTAAGGCTTAATTGGCTTCAGGCTTAATAATGTTCAAAACTCGCTTTTGGCTCAGAGATAAATTATGGCTTGAGGCTTAAATATGACCTCAAAATTGATTATGGCTTATAAATGGACTAAGGCTTAAGGCTTGATTGGCTTTAGTCTTGATTATGTCCAAAACTTGCTTTTGGGTTAGGGATCAATTATGGCCTAAGGCTTAAATATGGCTTAAAGATTGATAATAGCTTATAAATAGATTAAGGCTTAAGGTTTGATTGGTTTCAGGCTTGATAATGTCTAAAACTCGATTTTTGTTCAGGGATCAATTATGGCTTAAGGCTTGAATATGGCTTAAAGATTAATTATGGCTTATGGAGCGATTAAGGCCTAAGACTTGATTGGCTTCAGGCTTGAATATGCCCAAGACTTGTTTTTGGCTGAAGGATTAATGATGTCTCAAGGCTAAACTATGGCTCAAAAATTATTTTTGGCTTATGGATGGATTAGCGCTTAAGGCTTGATTCGCTTCAGGCATGATTATGTCCAAAACTCGCTTTTGGCTCACACTGAGAAAAATGGATGTTTACCCGTAACGAATGGATGTTCACGCTGACCATCTAGATGCTAACGCTTAACATACAGATGTTAACGCTTAATATCTAGTCGTTACGGGTAAACATCCATTTTACTCAGTGCAGGGATCTATTATGTCTAAAGGCTTAAATATGGATTAAAGACTGATTATGGCTTATAAATGGATTAATGCTTAAGGCTTGATTGGCTTCAGGTTTGATTATGTTCAAAACTCGCTTTTGGCTCACTGAACAATTATGGCTTAAGGCTCGAATATAGCTTAAAGATTGGTTATGGCTTTTGGATGGATTAAGGTTAAGGCTTGTATTCGCTTTAGGCTTGATAATGTGCAAAACTCGATTTAGGCTCGAGGATCAATCATATGCTCAATTCTTAATTATGGCTTAACGATTGATTATAATTCGAGGATAAATATGGCTTAGAAATTGTATTGGCTTCAGGCCTCATTATGTTCAATACTTGCTTTTTTCAAGGGATTAATTAATGCTCAAGGCTTAATTATAGCTCAAAGATTGGTTATAACTTATAGATCGTTCATGGTTTAAGGCTTCTATAGGCTTCAGACTTGATTATGTCTAAAACTCGGTTTTAGCTCAGGAATCAATTATGGATCAAGGCTTAATTATGGCTTAAAGATTGATTATAGCTTATTAATAAATTAAGGCTTTAGGCTTGTAATGGCTTCAGGCTTGATTATGTCAATAAGCCATAATCAATCTTTGAGCCATTGTTGAAACTTGAACCATAATTGATCAATTGAGAAAAAATCGAGTCTTAGGCATAATCAAGCCTGAAACCAATACAATTGCTAAGCCATATTTATCATCGAATTATAATCAATCGTTAAGCCATAATTAAGACTTGAGCCAATGATTAATCCTCGAGCTAAAATCGAGTCTTGGACATAATCAAGCTTAAAGCTAATACAAGCCTTAAGCCTAAATCCATCCATAAGCTATAATTATTCTTTGAGCCATAATAATTAAGCCTTTAGCCATAATTTATCCTTGAGCTAAAATCTAGTTTTAGGCATAATCAAGCCTGAAGCCAAGAAAGCTTAAGCCTTATTCCATCCATAAGCCATAATGAATCTTTGAGCCATAAGTAAGCGTTAAGCCATAGTTGATCCTTGAGCCAAAAGCGAGTTTTGGACATAATCAAGGCTGAAGCCAATCAAGCCGTAAGCCTTTTTCCATCCATAATCCATAATCAATTTTTATGCCATAGTTTAGCCTTGAGCCATAATTGATCCTTGAGCCAAAATCGAGACTTGGGCATAATTAATCTTTGAACCATAATTGAGCCTTAAGCCATAGTTGACCGCTGAGCCAAAAGCGAGTTTTGGACATAATCAAGCCTGAAGCCAATCAAGCCGTAAGCCTTAATCCATCCATAATCCATTATCAATTTTTAAGCCATAGCTTAGCCTTGAGCCATAATTGATCCCTGAGCCAAAAGCGAGTTTTGGACATAATCAAGCCTGAAGCCAATCAAGCCTTAAGCTTTAATCCATTTTTAGGCCATAATCAATCTTTAAATCATATTCAAGCCTTAAGCCATAATTGATCCCTTAGCCAAAAGCGAGTTTTGGACATAATCAAGCCTGAAGCCAATCAAGCCTTAAGTCTTAATTCATTTATAAGCCATAATCAATCTTAAGCCATATTCAAGCCTTAAGCCATAATTGATCCCTGAGCCAAAAGCGAGTTTTGGACATTCTCAAGCCTGAAGCCAATCAAGCCTTAAGCTTTAATCCATTCATAAGCTATAATCAATTTTTAAGCCATATTTAAGCCTTAGGATATAATTGATCCCTAAGTTAAAAGCAAGTTTTGGACATAATCAAGACTAAAGCCAATCAAGCCTTAAGCCTTAGTCCATTTATAAGCCATAATCAATCTTGAGGTCATATTTAAGCCTCAAGCCATAATTTATCTCTAAGCCAAAAGCGAGTTTTGGACATTACCAAGCCTGAAGCTAATCAAGCCTTAAGCCTTAATCCATTTATAGGCCATAATCCGTCTTTAAGCCATATTAAAGCCTTAAGCTATAATCGATCCCTGAGCCAAAAGCGAGTTTTGGACATAATCAAGCCTGAAGCCAATCAAGCCGTAAGCCTTAATCCATCCATAATCCATTATCAATTTTTAAGCCATAGCTTAGCCTTGAGCCATAATTGATCCCTGAGCCAAAAGCGAGTTTTGGACATAATCAAGCCTGAAGCCAATCAAGCCTTAAGCTTTAATCCATTTTTAGGCCATAATCAATCTTTAAGCCATATTCAAGCCTTAAGCCATAATTGATCCCTGAGCCAAAAGCGAGTTTTGAACATTATTAAGCCTGAAGCCAATTAAGCCTTAAGCCTTAATCCCTTAATAAGCCATGATCAATCTTTAAGCCATTTTCAAGCCTTTAGCCGTAACTGATCCCTGAGCCAAAAGCGAGTTTTGGACATAATCATGCCTGAAGCCAATCAAGCCTTAAGCCTTAATCCCTTAATAAGCCATGATCAATCTTTAAGCCATTTTTAAGCCTTTAGCCGTAACTGATCCCTGAGCCAAAAGCGAGTTTTGGACATAATCATGCCTGAAGCCAATCAAGCCTTAAGCTTTAATCCATTTATAAGCTATAATCAATCTTTAAGCCATATTCAAGCCTTAAGCCATAATTGATCCCTTAGCCAAAAGCGAGTTTTGGACATAATCAAGCCTGAAGCCAATCAAGCAGTAAGCCTTAATCCATCCATAATCCATAATCAATCTTAAAGCCATATTCAAGCCTTGAGCCATAATTGATCCTTGAGCCAAAAGCGAGTTTTGGACATAATTAATCCTGAAGCCAATCAAGCCTTAAGCCTTAATCCATTTACAAGCCATAATCAATCTTAAAGCCATATTCAAGCCTTAAGCCATAATTGATCCCTGAGCCAAAAGCGAGTTTTGGACTTAATCAAGCCTGAAGCTAATCAAGCCGTAAGCCTTAATCCATCCATAATACATAATCAAGCTTTGAGCCATAGTTGAGCCTGGAGCCATAATTGATCCTTGATCCAAAATCGAGTCTTGGGCATAATGAAGCCTGAGCCATAATCAATCTTTGAGTCATAATTGGGACTTGAGCTAAAAATAATTTTTGAGCTTTAAGCCATGAGCCTTAAGTGAGTCTTGATCCTGAAGCAATCGTCGAAATTCTTAATTATTTATGACTAATTTTTTATGGCTCGACATGATGTAGCCAAAAAACTATTGAGTTTTGGAGGTTTTGCTATTAGGATCTTTTGTTCAGAAGATTATGAGCTACAAAACTGCAAAGTTTAAAAAAATTTGACCGAAAATTTTTTTCCCATGAAGCCTGTGCGGGGTCCTTTATTGTAATACTCAACTATCAATTAGATACAGACAAATATGCCTTACTTAGAACTACTACCAATTTTAGATGGTTTCAGTTTGAAATTTGTATGTCTAGTGACCTATTCTGCTAAGCTAAGAACCTCGTTCCTTTTTTCTCATTATCTGAGTTGTAAGAAGTGGGAGACTAATTACCCCTACTCTAGTAAGTTGTGGAAGACCCAACGGACCTTCTCCGTAGACTAGAGGACTAAACTCATTTCGCTAATTACGAGGAAAGTTTACAAGTACAATTCTCAAATGAGGAGTCTAAGCCTACTTAAGTATGTTATTCTAGGACTCTTAATACGTTTCTGAACGAACAGATTGACACAAATCCTGTCTGATGAAAGGTCCCCTTGATAATATACGTCGTAAAAAATTAGAAACTTATACTTGTGATCTAGAATTTATAGAATAAAGTAATTTTAGAAAATCTTTAATTTTACAAACTAAATGTGGGTGATAATTACAAAACTCTACAGATTTTTGTAAAAATAAATCAATAAAAACTGTTTCCTGTTGCTTTCGTTTTCCTTTTTAATAGTACCTAACAATACAAATTGTTATAAATATTTTTTAAAAACTATTATTTAAGCAATTAATTTAAACTTTAAAAAAAATAAATCTATTTTTTATTTGTGCTCTATTTTAAAAGGATTTGTTTTATACTTTATTTTTCTTTTCACTTTTATTAACAATATTTATTTTTGTAATATTATGAATTTTTTCATAATATGTGACTTGGACTGTAAAAAGGGGGCTTACGTGTAAAACAAGATTTCAAGAAAAACGATCTTAAAGTTAAAAAGTTAATATTGATAGTTGATACTTCTTCACGTTTTAATGGCTTCAAACTCCTTACTCTGGGGTTTTTGGGGTCACTGATTATGAATCTGACGTTCGTTTTTGAAAATTCAAAATGGCCAATCCAATATGGCGCACAAGCAATTTCAATAATTTTTTTTCCAGATTCTTAAAAAACCGATTTTTTTATCACAAAAGTACTCTTCTTTAGCTTTAGTTTTAATAAACTTTTTGACAAGTTATGGCTTTTTGGTTTGCGCCACGTAAAAGAGCGTCTCAAAATCTATCAGAATCGGCAAAAAAGAGAAAAATAATTTTTTGACACGAAGCCCCCTTTTTACAGTCCAGATCACATATTATGAATTTATTACTCAGTTAATAATAATTATAAAGGAAAAATTATCGATTTCACTGAGTCAAATAAAACGAAAAAACTTAACTTTTTTAACATATCAACAGCTATGCTGCCCTCAACAGAAACTAAAAATTTATTAAAAACAATTTTAACAAAAAACTAATTTACAAATAATGCATATAATAAAAGGAAAATGCGTTAACAATAATTACCGTAAAAATTAACAATGAATAAATTAAATATAAATACGACGACAATATTTATATTATAATTTTTATTTTTATTTTTAATAAATTATGTTCACTGGGATAAATTTTAATTAAAGAAATATTTACTATTGTCAATGAATTTTCATTTATCACTCTGTCATTTAATATTACACTTTTGCTTAATGCATATCTATACTTGTTTCGATTTTAGACATTCGATCAAAATCTTTCAATCAAATGGTGGTAGAATGGGTGGCAAAAAATCATCTTCCAATCAGTTTCTTTGATGACGAAATGACTCAAGAATTTTTTTTTTACTTAAATAAGGAGGCAAGTTTTCCTAAGAAAAATGCCCTGAGGACATTCGTTTCCGAAAGATTTGCTGAAATGCAAAAAGAAGTGATGAATGATTTACATTCAAATGATTCCAAGATTCCGTTTACTTAGGATGGATGGAAATAATTGCAGGCAGAAACTTTTATTGAACCACTGGTAAAACATTCTCTAAACTTAAAATAAACACTCTATAAATTTATAATTTAAGTAATAACCAACCATTCGATAAATTTAAATCAGTGAATTAGATTTTCACTAATTTTAGTCTGTAGTTATGAATTATAACTATTTTAATAGGTGCAATTTTACTGATTGAAAAAGTTGAAATTTATTTACAGATTAATTAATTAATTTAGCTACTGATTCAAATCAGTGAAAATTTTAATGATTTGAATTTAGAAAGCAATTTACCTGAAAACATTATTTGCAAAAGAAAGTAGCTTAATTATTTTTTTTCTTAGGCCATTACTTCGATAAAGATTGGCTTCTACAAAGTTTGACTTTGGATTTTTCGCCATCGAATGGTGCTCACACTGGGAGTGATATCGCAAAGATTATCTAAATTTTTTAAAAGAATATAAACGTTTAAATAAAATCCAAGGGATTAGTTTAGCCAATGCAGCTAAATTGACATATAGTAAACAATTAAAAAATAAACTTTAATGTTGCTGTATCACCAAGAATTTAAAAATGATTTCCCCAAACAATGACGTGAAAACAAGATGGAACTCCACTGATAAAATGATATCAAAAGCTTTCAAAATGAAGAAGGCAATCAATTTACTTTGTAATTCAAATTTATAACTTGAAATTTATGTTCTAAATAATGATTGGATCCTTTTAAGTGCAGCTCATAAGCAGTTAAAACATTGTAAGTATGTTTCAAAAGCAGTTTCAGGGCAAAAATATACGACACTTTCGTTAGTGATAATTGCATTTAATTTACATCTTGATAAAATTGAGACAGCTGTAAAAGAGTTGGAAGAAAAGATAAAATTATCAAGTTCTGTAGATCTGAATGATCTAAGGATTAAAAATGCTTTATTTATTTACATCAAATAAGTAAATGCTTTACTTGCTTGCAAAAAAAGTTATTGAACCATTATGGGAAATGCAATTGGGTCTATTATGCGATTTTAATTTTTGATCCAAGACATAAGATTGAAGTCTTTGAAAAAAGCGAATGAGGTAAAAGTATGAAAAAAGAATAAATCAAAAAGTTTGAGGAAATTTATAAAACACAGTATTACGTTAAACCCAAAGCAGAACAAAAAGAATTTGTTTGCGAAAATAACAGCAACACGGAAGATGAGTGCACAGAAGAAGAGTTAAGCAGCGACGAAGAAATAGACGTATATAAGCTATTCAAGAAAGATAGCTTGAAAAATTTAACATGCAATAAGCCTGATAAAAAAAGTAAAATCTTGGAGGTGTGGAGGAAAAAGTAAACGAATATGTATCATCTGACAGAGCTGATGAAACTGCGGACATTCTTCTATGGTGGCGAAACTATAAAAAAAAATTTGCGAATTTAGCACGTATGGCTCGTGACCTTCTCACTATTCAAGCAACCTCGGTTTCTGTCGAGCGTCTTTTTTCTCGGTCTTCCTTATTAATCAGGAAGCACCGTAATAAGTTAAAGTCGGATATAGCACTAGAATTATTGTGCATTAACGATTGGGCGACAAATAGTATATTACGATATGATACTAGGCCGAAAAGTTGGATTTCCTGGCAAGCGTGATATATCTCGCTATATACATATGATATATGATTATATCTCGCTTACCAGGGCTTCCAGCTTTCTAGCCATGTGTCGTATACTATTTTTCTTTATCTCCAGCCGAAAGTACGTTGAAAAGTTGAAATATGCAAAAAAGCGTTGACAGTGGTTGACGGCAGCTAACTTGCTGTCAGACATATTTGTTTACTATTCTCACTTTTGTGGCCGATGTTAGCGCGCTCTACTGGCCATCTTGCAAAGCGTCTCTCAAAATGTTTCTAGATCAGCTGAATTCTTGGTTCAAAATTCGATTTGCTCGCCCGACTTCTGTAAAAAAGATTTTGCTGTCCGTGGCGGGCATCAACAAAAGTAAAAACATATAATAAGGTAAGTATTTTATCAGTCACCTAGATTTTTTATTTATTTTTCTTTTAATTTTTATACTGAAAAACATGTTCAGTATCTCACTAAAAAAGAAAGTATTTGGCTTAAGCATATTGTATTTGGGATATCTTAAGCCAAACACGGTTTCGCGTGTAAACCGAGATCTGAGGTTACGCCTAATAATTTCTGCTTGTCTCAAATACTTACCTCTTTTTTTTGTTTAAATTGACGTTGAATGACTGGAGTTCGCAATATAATCAAAAGAGTTGAATGTTCCAAAGTGTAAAAATGACGTTTGCGTAAAGGAAATATAAAATTGTGTTAAAATGTTAAAAAAGTGAAATGGGAAATGTTACCGACAGAAACACACTAAATAAAATGGTAATGTTCAGATTTAGTGGTTTCTGTAGGTAAAATTTCACATTTTACATTTTTCACATTTTAACAAAATTTTATATTTCCTTTACCCTACTAAAAAATCCGGACGAAATCCGGATGAATTCCGGACGAATTCCAGACAAAATTCCGGACAAGTCCGGATTAATTCCGGATCTGGAATTAGTCCGAAAGTGTCCGATTTAACGTAGGTTTTTGGCACGAAATTTAGTCCGGTCTTATCCGAAATAAATCCAGCCGTATACAATCCGGATATAGTCCGGTACAGTCTGGAACAAATCTGGTCCGATGTGTTGTTTAAATCCGAAAGTAGTCCGGTACAGTCCGGAACAAATCTGGTCCGGAGCGTTGTTTAAATCCGAATGTAGTCCGGTACAGTCCGGAACAAATACGGTCTTAATCGCTGGTTAAATCTGGATGTAGTCCGGTAGAGTCAGGAACTAATCTGGTTAAACTTTTTTTGTAATCCGGATTTAGTCCAGCTTCATCCGGAATAAGTCGGAAAAGCAAAAAAAAATTTTTTTAATTGTTTAAGTCATTTTTAAACAATCTTTGGAACTTAACATTACACAAATATTCATACATTTATTAAAACGATTATATACAACAGTTATATTAAAGAAGAAAAATCGCACGCATGAGGGAAATCGAACACGGGATGTTTCGCACGCAACGCAGAACCTAAACCGACTGAGCTATACGAGCTCTGAGGTTCAACTTGTTAAATTAAACATACATGTAATCTGTGGATTAAATCCGGAAAGAGTCCGGTAAAGTACGGATATAATTCGTCAATAATTCTTAATTCCAAATAGAACCCGGAGTATGTACGAAAATAATCCGACATTCGTTTTACAATCCGGAAAGAGTCCGGCACAGTACGGATATAATCCGGCACACGTTTCAAATCCGGAAAGAGTCTGGTTTAGTATAAAAATAATACGGCAATCGCTTTCACATTCGGATAGCGTCAGGTTTAGTATGAAAATAATCTAGCATTCTTTTTATAATTCTAAAAGAGTACGGCAAAGTACGGACATAATCGGGCACTCGTTTTTAAATCCGGATAGAGTTCACTTTATTAGACGGTAACAAGGGAGATATAGAAAATATAGTAGGACCCACGTATGCCGGACCCTATATATCGGATTCCCGCTTATATCAGATATTTTTGCCGGTCCCTTGAATTTAAATATAATGAATTTTTACCCGAATAAATCGAATTCCTGCTTATATCGAAAAAAATTCTCAGACCCTTGGAATCCGATATGTGAGGGTTTTACTGCAAATAAAAAATGGATTCGGAATCTATTTATAGCTCAAGTGTGAAATCCGTTTTAGACCGGTCAAGTACGGCAACTATCCGGCACAAACTTTACAATCCATTTTAAGTCGGGTTTTATCTGGAATTAGTCCGACAATTCATTTAGATATTATTTTTAGTTAAAGTGAAGTCCGTTTTTAGTCCGGTCACGTCCGGAAACTGTCAGGTACAAATTTCACAATCCGCTTTAAGTCTGGTTTAGTCTGGAATTTATCCGGTACTTAATTCCGAATTTACTTATAGTCTAACTAAAATCCGTTTTTCGTCCGTTCACATCCGAAAATTGTACGGCAGTCAATTCCGAAATTATTAATAGTCAAACTGAAATCCGTTTTTTGTAATCTGTTTTTTTTTGTCCAAATGTTACTTTTATTTATTATCATTTTCATTACAACGACACATCACGAAATGGCTAAACGACCTCAAGAAAAAATTGTTTTAAAAAATGTGTTTCCTATTTTCTTAATAAATCGTACTATAATCTAGATTTAAAAACACGTGACGGATAAAAACAGTATTTGTCTGGCTTCTCCGGATCGCAAAAAGAATGCAGGATTATTTTTGCACTAAACAGGACTCTTTCTGGATTTAAAAACGAGTACTGGATTATACCCAAACTTCACCAGACTCCTTGCCATTCACTTGACTTTTTCTGGATTGTAAAAGATATGCCAGACTTTTTCCGTATTCCGGTAAAAAGGGCGAAATGAAAAATAGTTAAAAAGATGGAGATGTTCTTAGAAAATGCAGCGAGCCAATTTAACTGACGAAAAATCAGAATCTTAATTGATTTGAATGCAAAAATATTTCTTCGATAAAGGCAACTAAAACGGTTGGCAATGGATTTCAGATAAATTGGAAATTCTATTGCTTTCAATTAGGAGGTCGAAAAATAGTGCATTAAAAATAATTCAGATTTTGAATTAGTTTCTATTATTTTATTTTTAACGGTCACCTCATTAAATTGTTCATTTAAAGCGAAAGTAAAAGAAAATCATTCAGAAATTGAATTATTTTTAATGCAATTATTTTTCGACTTCCTATAATTAAAAGCAATAAAATTTTCTATTTTTCTAAGATCCATTGCAAATCTTTTTAGATGTCACCATCCAATAAACATTAGCGAATTATAAACACACTGTAAAAAATTAAAAATTTATTACAGACATAATTGGTAAAAGGGTTAAAATTTTCTGTAATTTTACTACCTTAATTGCAGCGAAAGTGCAAATTTGAGGTAATGCTAGCGGGGATTTACGAACAAAAATTGTAATTTTACAGTTTTTGTTCGCACACTCACTGCGTTCAGTGTCGCAAGAGTACATGGCGCTGCGATCGCGCATTTCAGACATGCCAATCTTCTACATTGAATGTTGGTAATAAATGGTCACTGCATTCATTGTGTCTATTTTACTAGAAACTCTAAAAATACAAAAGTTTGTGAGATTGCTTTTTCGAACGTAGTTTTACAATTTAAAAGTGAAATACCAAAATTTAATTGTGGAAATTATGTTTTAAATTGCATTTTCACAGATTTGTATTTAATAATTACCAATCGTTTGTATAATTTCAATATTGAATGTATTGAAAGTAGCAGACGAAATTTTGCTTTGTTTTAGCGCGAACGCGTAGTCAGTCAGGCACGATATATTCGTGGGAGATGTAAATTATATTTTATCTCTAATAATAGTTGGCAATATATAGTTTATTCTCGCGAAAAATATTAACTTTGTTGGAATGGCCCTAAACTTGATGGAAGAGTAACATGAATTTTCAATATTTCTAAATACATGTGTGGGTTGGCCGAGAGGCTTAATGGCACGGATTAAATTTACGTATATAGGTTAAACATAAGGGTTTCGATCCCCTATCCTCCAAGATTTTTTCAATACGTTGAATAATTAATTACAGTTTTTTGTGAAATTACAATTTTATGTTGTAAATACACAGAAAAATGAAGTTCTACCAACTTCTGTAATTTTACAGATTTTGTCTGATATTCTACATAACCTATTCGGAAATAAGCTTTTTTCACGTTATATCGCTACCTTCACAGTTGGTAATATTCGGTCCTACATTCAAGGTAGTAAATTTACAGGTTTTTTTTTTACAGTGCACAATTCAGATTCCTAATTTCCTTTAATTAGCTCAATTCGCTACTAACAGAAAATAAATGCTTTTGCAGATATTTTACTGCTTTCAGACGGGATAAAAAAACAGAAAAGTCGCATATAAAATATAATTGAATATTCCGCATGTTCTAAGAAAATTTCCAAATCAATGAATCTCCAAAATCACCGGAATCCGGAGGTGAGCGAACGGGGAAGGGAAAATAGGATGACTATAAATAATTTCGGAATTGACAGCTGGACTAATTACAGATATAACCAGACTTAAAACAGATTTAAAATTTATTCCGGACAACTGCCGGATGTGAACGGACTAGAATCGGATTTCACTTAGACCATAAATAATTTCGGAATTGACTGCCGGACTAATTCCAGATAAAACCAGACTTAAAGCGGATATAAAATTTATGCCGGACAACTTCCAGATGTTAACGGACTAGAATCTAATTTCACTTAGGCTATAAATAATTTCAGAATTGACTCCCGGACTAATTCCAGATAAAACCAGAGTTAAAGTAGATTGTGAATTTTGTACCGGACAGTTGCCGGACTTGACCAGTCTTAAAACGGTCTTAACTTTTACTAACATTAATTTCTAAATGGACTGCTGGACTAATTCCATATAAATCCAGACTTAAAACGGATTGTGATTTTTGTGCCAGACAGTTTCCGGACGTGTCCGTACTAAAAACGGACTTCTCTCTAACTAAAAATAATTTCTGAATCGAATGCCGGACTAATTCCTGTTAAAACCAGGCTTAAAGCGGATTTTAAATTTTGTGTCGGACAGTTTCCGGACGTGACCGGACAAAAAACGGACTTCACTTTGATTATAAATAATTTCGAAATCAATTGCCGGACAAGATTCGAACTATTCCGGATTAATTTCAGATTAAATTTTTTGTGTCAGACAAATTTCGGACTAAGTCGGATCATTTCCTGACACATTTCGGATTTCCGCAAGGAATCAGGTTCACAAATCGTGAATTTGATTACGGGATTGGCGACCCCGCGGTGCCTGAGCTAAGTCGATAGGGATTAGCTTCAGCTACTGTCGCGTCTCTGGGTGAGCTTTAGCATTGATCATGCGATCGGCGCTGCCCTTTTCGTTGTGGTTAAGGGGTCTTCTGACTGGCTAGAGGGCGCTGTGCGAACAGTCAGTAACAAGTATCAAACGTCCTAAAATACCGCCTGGTGTCAACGTGAAGAAGCCAATAGGTATATGGTTAATGGACGGTGGCAGGTACAGGCTCGTGTAATAAAAGATCCTGGCGTTGAGGTGCAGGTTCTTTGTGTCTCTCCTGACTGAAGGGTACGAGTTCTGTATGTGTCACACCTAGGACAACGGAAAAGTCTTAAGGGTGAGGGCGGGCCAGCACTTGATCACTTGGTACTGAAAGGAGTAGGTCTGGCGGGGCTGTTTCTGGTTCAGTCCCGTCCACTGAAACGTGTAGGTCCAGTGGCTTGCGCTGGTGACCCATATCCCCGGAAGACCGGTACCGATCAGTGCCAGGATACCATGACTCTCTAGAGGAGTCCGATTCTTTGGCCACTGGTCGTGCCCGAAGTCGTAGTGATAGACCAGGTCGCTCTTATGGAAGGCGAGACGCCTCGTTGTTGGTGAATCGAACGTAGTAACGGAACGCACTGGAACGCAGAGCCTCGTCCACTCTGTCAGTACATGTCAGTAAGTGAACCAAGTAAAGGAGCCGCAACTTGGTTGTTGACCCGGAAATATGAGAGACTGGGCCGAGTAGAGATCTGGCGACTTAAGCAGCATATCTGAAAGAATAGATTGGGCCACTGTCCAGATCGTCGAAACCGCTCCTATCACGATTCCTAGTACTGAGTGAGCATACTTGCTACGACAGTTGCTGGGAGAAGGGCCTCCACGAGGTTCCCCGCGGGTACTGCCCTTGGGAGCGTTTAGCAATTTGTTGCTGAGCACTAACAAGGGTTGCTAAATACTTCTCCTTCCCGAAAGGGACACTTGGGTCTTCTAATTCCGTTTGGATATCACAGACTCCGCTAAACGGTAATTTTTCCCACACCCCTCCCTTCCCGGGATTACAATGTCTATATTGTAATCGTGGGCAACGCAGTGTTTTCGTTAACCCCCCTATTTCCTTCCTCTTTTGTCCCTTCTCTCTTCTTCCTTCCTTTCTGCCCAGTATATAGCCCTCGGGGGCCTAGGTGACCCTAAGAAGGCTTCTGTCTTCTTAGAAGTGGCGCAAATTTGTTTGACACATTTCGGATTAATTCCAGATAAGACCGGACTGTTTTGTCTGGAATTCGTACGGAATTAGTCCGGATTTTTTAGTAGGGTACGCAACGTCATTTTCACACTTCGGAACATTCAATTCTTTTGATTATATTGCGAACTGCAGTCATTCAACGTCAATTCAAACAAAAAAAGAGGCTAGAATTTGAGACAAGCAGAAATTATTTGGCGTAACCTCTGATCTCGGTTTATACGCGAAACCGCTTTTGGCTTAAGCTAACCCAAATACAATACGCTTAAGCCAAATACTTTATTTTTTTAGCGTGATTTAATGTGCCAAAATATCAGAGCCATTTATTGTTTTGTTTTATTTTGACAGATGATTTAAAATATATTTTAGTTATGTTAAGTATAATATAAAAATGTAGTCACTGATATGATACTTGCCTGGAAGTTTAGAATTGAAAATAAACTATGTTTTTATCATTTTTTCGTAAATATTGTGAGTTTATTAAGTTAAACACAGTCTCTGTCAAAAATCACAACACAGGAAGCATGGTGAACTTTTCTATGATACCGATCCACAAAATCGCGTAGTCAATCAGAGCGCACGACATGCGACAGTTTAAGTAGACAGCAAAAGTGATTGTTTCTGGAGTGAAATTAGTCCAGGAAAAGCGTACTTTCGGATAGGGGATCAAGAAAAAAATTTTTTCCAGTTTTAAATGCATAAAAATGTGGTTATCTTGAATATTTGTCAAGCATAGCTTTAATTTCTTTTTAATACTTTTAAAACCATTAAAATTTGTTTTTGAAAAAGTTGATTTATATTCTAATAAAAATGGGTTATAAATAATTTAAACAAATATATTTATTTCTTATTATTACACTGAGCAACTTTTAATTTTAATATCTGCTTTATTGCTCATCATTATATACAATAAAATTTAAGAGTTTAGGGATAATTGAGATGTGGTTATAAAAACAAATACACTATTTAAGAAAAGGCGTTTTAGATGCAACAGTTGTCTTTTTGATAAAATGTAGTAAAAGTGTTATATACTTCATAAGACACATAAATGTATTACCTCTAAAGAATTTAAGATAGATGAAAATAAAGAATTGCAAGTATTATAAAACGTGTGTTAGAAACCTAAAAGCATGGGGTGCGCGCGCAGTAAAAAGAAAGATGTCAGTATTTGTTTGACAGGTCAGAGATACAGATGCAAGTTCGTCTTTGATATTTGTATAGTTACAAGTATTCTGTATCATTGAGTGGTATTTGACGAAATCTGTGTAACGAACAACCTATATTATGATATATACATTACGCACACTTTTAAGCCTAAGCTACAAACATATAACATTTCGATGACGTCGAATAATCGCCCGCGTTGCTATAGAACACAGTGTTTTAACTTTTTTTATATACTAACTAGCAAAAGTTTCATGTAATTTGAGAAGTGATTTTTTACTAAATTGAAGTGAAAATAATAATAATAATTAACATCTGTGTTCAGTATTCCGGATGATACGAAATTTTTCTAGAGATAGATTTTTTTTAAATATATTTTTGAATAAATATTGTGAAGTGGTAGAATAGCTCATGAGACATATGGCTGCTCGAAAAACTGTCGTCGAGATAGTCTAATAAAATTTTAGACACGCCATAATAAATAGATCAAAATGTGTTAAAAATGAATGTCGCTTTTTCATATTTACTTTTCTCTAACCTCAAATAATACTAATCCTATACAAAGAAACGAGTACTGAAGGTAAGCGTTAAAAGTTAACGGAAAAGCGTTAACGAAAAAAGATATTTTTGTACCTGTTTCCTTGGTTGGAGAGAGAAGGTATTTGTTACTGCAGGGTGTCATTATCCTTCGATCAAACCCTTGTATAATGAGGGTCAATGGCTTTAGGAAAAGAGAAAAAATTTTCGAGTTTTAATGAAAAGAGAGAGATTAAATTAAATTCTGAAATTTTACCTCATTATTCAAATATTCTTCAAATTTAAATTTTTCTTTCTAAATACAAACACTAGACTAAATAAACCAATCGTTTTTCAAGCTAACCCTTGCATAATGAGTGTTATAATTGGTTTTAGAAAAAAAAAATTTTCCAGCTTCAACGAAAAGAGAGATAAATACATTAGTGGGTGGTATAGAAGTACATGGTAGTGGAAGTTATCAATGAACAGAACTTGAGTGTGTATAATGTGAAAGTAAATAATGCTACTTATTGTGTATTTTTTATTAAGTGTTTATAATAAAAATGTGTTGAATGTGAAAGTGTATAGTATTAATATGCTTATTGTTTATTAATGAGTTTGTGTTAAATAGTTCGTAATACGGTGAACAAAAAGTGTTTATTAAAGAAATGAACTGTAAGTGATAAATAATAACACGGTGTGACACTGAAAATACACCTGACTAACGACATGGTGCAGGTTGTAAATTTGGTCGAATAGAACTTAAAAATATTTTTCTTGCATTTTTTGAACCCTCCAAATTTTATTTATTTAAAAAAAAAACTGTATTTTTGGACTCTACACACGAATTTGTTGATAACTCGGTCATTTTTTGACCGATTTTCAAAATTAAAAAAGATTTGGGAAGGGAATGAATATACCTTTTAAATAGTATACGTATACATATTTTTAGAACTAGCATGTTATGAGTTTTTATCGGGTAAGCCTGGAAAAAGTGCTTTTCTCATTATTTTTTCAACTTTGGCCATTGTTTATTGCGAAATTTGAATAAAAAATATTAAATGACTACTGATATTCTAAAAGTGCTTCTATTATTGAAGAGGTTGAATGCTCGGTTGATAAAATTGGACAAAAATTGTTTAAGTTATGTAATTTTTTCTAAAGTAAGTAATATGGCTGCGAATGTATATCGGGTTTCCAAAACTATTTCGTAGTTTAATTACTAAATTCCATAGATATCATGATTATTTATAATTAATTTAGCTCAAATTTTCAAATTGCACTTTAAATAAAATAACAGTTGTGTCATTTTTATATGTTCTTTTCAAGGTGAATATGTTTAAAACACAAATGCTATATTTTGATGATAAAATTCTGATGAAATTCTATGAAATAAATTATTTTCGAAATTATCTTAAAATATTTAGCTAATTTGGTAACTTTTACTTCGGATTCGGATTCATTTTCAAAGTTTCAAAACTGTTTGCCGGATCTTCGTAGTTTAAGAGAAGAATCACTAGTTTTGCGTTTGAGCGACCAGCAGTAATCGGCTAACATTTGTGTTTTACTTTTTCCATGGAAGCGCTTTTCAATTGATGCTATTTGTTGATGAAATCTTTCGCCCTGTTCATCACTTAATTTGCCAAGGTTTCTCTGGAAAAAAGTCCAAATGTAAATGTAAAAAGTAGACTTTGATTGACAGTCTGCACCCCATGTCTCCGTAGGCTTGCAAGAATTCATTCACAATGTCAACGTAGTTATTACTTTTGTGTTTGCCTAAAAAGTTGTCGCATAGAGAAATGAAACTTAACCATGCCCTTCTTTCTACTGAACTTAATTTCTGAATGAAATTCCCATCTCGCATGATTTTACGAATTTGAGGTCTAACAAATATCCCTGAAAATCAACCGAGTTATTTAATTAAATTATTTGTTAAATTCAACATTAATTAAACACATTAATACTTAATTAAATTTTACTTTGATTATACTTTGATGTGTATTTGTTAAAGCAATGTAGAATACCTTCTTTGATTTTGGCGTCACTCAGCTTGGGGAAAGTCATTTTCAGATGTGAAAAAGCTTCACTGTCTTTGTCCAGTTGTTTAACAAACTGCTTCATGTAACCTAATTTTAGGTGCAATGGTGGTAAGATGATTTTGTTAGCTTCTACCAAAGGAATATTTACAACATTGCGTTTCCCGATTTGAAATGATTTTCGTGATGGCCACTCTTTCCGATCATAATGCTCTTTGGCACGACTGTCCTATTCACAGAGATAACAGGGATTTTTGGTGTAACCTCCTTGCATTCCAAAAAGAATCGTTAAGACTTTAAGGTCAGAGACGATTTGCCACTGATGTTTAGAGTAATCAATCACTTTAAGGATCTTCGCCAAAGTTTGGTATGTTTCTTTCACATCGGTAGCGTATGCTAAGGGTACTAATGGCAGCTGATTCTCGTTATGTAATAACACAGCTTTCAAACCTAAGGAAACGCAAATATAAAATACAATATGACCTATGTTTATAGAGAACTTATTTCAGCTTGAAGAGTACAATTAATAAAATACTTTTGCATGATCCATCGATTAGCTAATCTTTTGGTTGATGTTCGTGATCCAAGCAATAAAATAATTCGTATATGTCAATAAAATACGTGAGGTTTTCGTCAACTTCATCAACTTTGAAATTTTGTTTGAAAATAGTCCGCTCGACATTTTTTCTCATGGACGTTATTTTTAAGTTACTCTCTACAAGGTTCCACTGTTTCAACCTTGATGCCAAAATTTCCGCTTGTCTCCATGAGAGTTCCAAATCGCGCACTAGGTCATGGAAATCATAATTTGACATAAAGTGCCTCTCTGTCGAGGCTGATCCATGTGGGATGAAGGGGTCATCATTTTCACTACAAGATGGAGTTTCATTATTAAATGGGAAATCATTTTCTCCTTCTTCGACTTCAACTTCATCGTTTATGTTTTCTTTCAGAGATGGTTTAGTAACAGTCAGCACATCAGGATACTGTATGCTGTCACGTGTTTTATAGCGATGACCTGAAAGGTTTGTTTGGGTCTTCTGGCTTGTGAATGAGCTGACGATGCCAAATCATTGGGCTCGCAAATGGTAAACTATTTTGATCACACTGTTTAGATTTCCACTTTTTTAGTGAAATTGTGCAAGTCGAACATATATATTCCGGTTCATACCAGCTACTTCCGTTATACTCGCGTTTAAAGTGAAGATTGTATGCTTCAACCACAGCATTATTTGTTTTTAATTCGCGGCGATGGTGCTTATCAACAAAATAGCCACAAACGTAACAGAAATTATTCCGTTTGTCACACATCTTTACAAACTGATTAAATAACAATATAATTACAAAACGCAACGTGACTTACTGACATTTTCTAATATCTTTATGGCTTCTGCAAAACATTTGACATGTCAAACAAACAGTCAACAACATTTATCAGACAACTTAAACTTTTAATTGTCCACCAATTAAATAATCTTTAAAATTTTCACACGGGGAAATTACATACTTCAGTGAATGGGCTCGAAACTCGATTTACACCCAAATACATGATTCTTAGTTAAGAAAAAATTGCATAACTTCAACAATTTTTGTATGATTTCATCAATCAAGTAGTGAACCACTTCCAGAATGAAGAAACTTTTGGAATATTAGCAGTCAAATAATATTTTTTATTTAAATTTTGCAATAAACAATAGTCAAATTTAAAAAAATAAGGGAAAAAGCACTTTTTCCAGTCTTACCCGATAAAAACTCATAACATGCTAGTTCTAAAAATAAATATATGTATACTGTTTAAAAGGTATTTTCATCCTCTTTCCAAATCTTTTTTAATTTTGAAAATCGGTCCCAAATTGGCCGAGTTATCAGTAAATTCGTATGTAAAGTCCAAAAAAAAACAGTTTTTTTTTAAAATAAATAAAATTTGAAGGGTTCAAAAAATATAAGAAAACTATTTTAAAGTTCTATTCGACCAAATTTACAACCTGCACCATGTTTTTAGTCAGGTGTATTAAGTTTTTTCTTTTTTGTAGCACAGTGTAAATAATAAAGTGACTCCAATAGTAAATATTGTTACGTTCGAGACAAGAAAACCCCTTAAAATTATAACCTAGCTCCTCCTTTTAAATCAATTTCTATAAAGAACTTGATTTGGGATGAGGATAAGTCAATGAGTTAACTAAGAGATAAGTAAAATCATTTATTTGTATGACAAGAGATTGAGAATGTTATACAAATTTCGTGGTAGAATTTGAACCTTACTTTTGAATAGGAAATAGTCCTCAATAATATTCTGAAGAGAGTCGTGTCAGTATACGAAAAATCCAAGTGATGAGAGCCAGAAGAGCAGTAGAAAATTAGGCTGGAACTTGGCGTGTGTTATACTTTGTGTTGATATTTGATTAGGCTGACTGTTGACTCAAGGATTATCTGCAGCACGTTGGGTCTTTTTGAAAGTTCGAACGAATACACGAGTGGTCGTAGTCCTCAGGTGAATTTAAAGAAAGATTGTTCACACACAAACTGGTACAAGTTACAAAGTCTAATTTGGCTCGAATAGAAAATTGTTTGATTATTATCACTTGACAAAATCTCTCACTGCTGTTCACCAATTCTTAAATCAGTTAACTTCCTGATTGATTGATAAGTGTCTTGATTGCAAACTGGGAATTTATTTGTTTCACTCCGATAATTTGAATTTAGGATGAGCGAGTGAATTTATAATTGAATAACTAATAGCGAATATCATTACCAAATATTGGTATCAAGTATTGCACTGAGTATCACGTAAAGTCTCGATGGTAAAAATTCTTGGTGGGTAGTTTCGCGGTTAAATATCTCGTCGATGCTAAACTGAACTTTTTGAACTCCAACTCTTGACTGATTTTGCGGAGTTTTTATATGCTCGAAAACCCCTGTGAACAAGTTGATCTGGTGATACATCCGGCCTTATTTTGCAGGGTTTTTTGTGCTCGAAAAGTCCTGTGTAAAAAGTAGGTCTGGTGATGCATTCTGCTTTCAGTTACGAAATTCTTGACATCCGGCCTCTATTTCTCCAAAAGATTGACTTAATATTTTGGTTTCTCGTATTTCCTTTTGAAAGTAGATGAATCTTCATATTTTGGTTTCTCGTATTTCCTTTTAGTTAATATACATATCCTATTTTAAAAAAGGCATGGAAGTAGGAGGAATCCATTTTAAGTCGAATATCGAAAATCTCGAAAAAACTCGAATGAAAGTTCAACCATTGGGAATAGAAAATTGTAATAGAAAGGCATTTCGAGCGCATATAAATCACATCAAGTAGATGGAGCTGTAGTCGAATAAAAGGTTTCTGCTTATGATTGGCACATTATATGACGTCATAATTCTGGGAGAATTTAAAAATATGCGATTTAATTTTCAAATTAATTAAAGTTAAAGGAATATCAATAACGTAAAGTTAATTGATTATTTTATATTTACAAAAAAATACACAGCTAAGTAATAATTTTTAAATTATTTATAAATTTTAAAAAGAAAAATTGGTGTTAATTATTTATTTTTTTACAAACAAATCTTTTAATTTTAAAATTAAATTAAAAGAAATCAAGCTGTTAATTAATTAAAGTTAATAATTTATATTTACAAACAAATACAAAGTTGAAGTAGGTAATATAAAATTTAAATTATTTATAAATTTTAAAAAATAAAATTACAGTTAATTAGTTAGTTATTTTTTATTTACAAACAAATGCAAAGTTAATAATAATTTTTAAATTAATTAATTATTTTTTTACGCATGTAAACTTGACGTCATAATTCTGGAAGATTTAAGAAACACATACGTAAGCGATTTAGTTTTGAAATTAAATAATATCATTTTAAAAAACAATTAAAGAGTTAATTGATTACTTTTAAATACGTAAGTGATTTAGTTTTGAAATTAAATAATGTAAAATTTAAAAAGAAATAAAAGAGTTAATTAATTACTTTATTTTTACAAAAACAAACTTGATGTCGTAATCATTTTAATTTATTTTTACGTTTTAAAAAAGCAAATTAAAGAGTTACTTTATTAATTGTTTTTTTTTACAAACAAATGTTAATTTGAATTTATGTGAATTTTAGGTCAATTATAGACTTTATATTGGTCAAATCGTTTCGTTTTAAAATAAGGGATATAATTCTTTCATTTGTTAAGTTGTATTTTTACTGCGAAAGAAATTTTTGGTAAAAAAACTATATTTTCCGGTGAATAAAGGTGTTCAAAAAATTTGATTAGGTTTTTTCAAAAATCCCTGTGTCCAAATTTAGATATTTTTTTATGAGCTTAATTCGTAATCTAAATTTTCTTAAAATCAGTTTAGATGTTTTCAAGATATCCCAGTGACAAAAAGTGACCACACACTGCATCCGGACTTTTTCTTAAAAATGAAAATTTAGACTTTTTGAATAAATATAATTCGATTTAGATTATTTTTGAACAACCGAAAATCTTTATAAGATCTTAAAGTTTCTTTTATGAGTAGGAAGTAAAAAGAAATAAATGTGTTGCGAAGGGTTAAAAAACTAAAAACTTAAATAAATAAATGTAAATGTAATTTATATTGCGGTAAATAATTAATAATTGAAGGAAATAATTGAAAAATGACGAAGGTCAGTTGAAAACAAAATTTGAAAAATGACTAGATTAATAGACAACTGAAAAAAATAATTGAAAAAATTGAACTAGAAACATTTAATTTAAAGAAAATAATTGCAAATTGAAAAATTAAGATTATTTTATTATTATTATAATTATTACTATTACTATTATTATAGGAATAATTGTTAGAAATAATTGCCCCTTTTACAACTGGATTAAAAATCAAAACATAATTAAAGTTAAAGAAAATAGTTGAACAATTACATTTAAAATTAAAGAAACTTAATGACAATCGAAAAAAATAATAGAAACAAGGCAATATTTTTTTAATATTAAAGCAAATAATTTGATATTGAAAAGTGGAATTTAAATTTGTAAGAAAATAACTGAGAATATTAAAGAAATTAAAAAAGTAAAGAAATAAATTGAAGATTAAAGAGAATAAATAATAAATGAGGAAAATAATTGACAATCGAAAGAAAAATTCGAAAACTGGCGAAAATAATCGACAACAGAACGAATTACTTTTAAAAAATTAAAGAATAATTATAAAATTTAAAGAGAATAATCCCTGGCGAAAACGCTTGACCAAAACCTGACCAAAGTCGGTCAGATTTCGGTCTAGCGTTTTCGCCAGGGGTTGTATATTGAAAACTCTTTAAAGTTATAGAAAAAATATAGATTTTTTTATTAATGAAATTAAAATTATTTGAACTGATATTTAAAATTTTTAATTTCAATCAATTTAAATGCATTTTTTAAAAAATATCTAATTTAAAACAAAAAATATCTTTGTTCGAAACTTTAGATATGAATAGACAAAAATGAATGAAAGGAATGACAGAACTTGAGGATTATTATTTTTATCATTATTATAGATTTGTGAAATATGAAAAAAATTGATTTTCGATAAAATTTCTCATAACTTTTAGACCCACGAAGAAATTCCTGGTTTAATAACAAATTTCCCTGTGATTTTCCGGTTTTTTCCGACTTTCCGGTCAATTGACCACCCTATTTGTTTATTAGAAACAATCAGGGAATTTAAATTAAAAACAAACAGGAATTTAAAGTAATAAAATCTTGACCTTTTAATTATGGTTCCTTTAAGAAAAAATTCCCTGTCTTTTCAAGATGTTTTTGGAAAATCCCTGATTTTTTCCTGACTTTTCCCTGACCTGCGACCACCCTGTAATATATTTATACTTCTTAAAGTCTAAGATAACCTTCCGGTACTTCGTAGAATGAAACAATGCACTACTTTTGATTAATATTATAAGCAATTAAACGCTGTATTCGAAATAATGCTTAACCATATTTTCGGTCATTACTTAAAAAAGTATACTTTGAATTTTCGCCCCATAACTACGCGACCAGAATCTTGTGCGCAACTAATAAATGTTTTTAAAAATTGCAATAATCTTTTAAATTAACAATTTCCAAACAATAAAATGTTGTTTCCAATCATTTCCAAACGATTTCCAAACGACTAAAATAAAAAAATTAAAAAAATAAATAATTTTCAGCGCTGATGGGAAGTTGGTATACTGTAGTTTTTAAAATCACTATACTTTTTAAGTTTGGATTTCCAATCAATAAAATTTAGTTTCCAATTATTTCAAAATAATTTTCAAATGATTCAAAAAAAAAAAAAAAAAAAAAGATTGTAATTTTTAAGGCACGGTCACAGCTCCCGGCTACACGTATGAGAGTGAGAAAGAGGGAATACATTCTCTCTCATACACTCTCATACGTTGCCATGGTAACCTGCAGGTAGCCGGGAGCTGTGACCGTACCTTTATGGTGTAGTGCTAACTTCACAGAGGTAAACTTTTTAAGGTGATGTCAGATGCACAGGATTAGAGGATCAGTGGAATAGAATAGACGAATCAGATAGTTGCACATTAAAAAGCATTTTCTGATTGATTTACTCTTTTCCCTTGATTCGCTAATCCTTCAAACGTGACTTTAACCCTGCTAGACCTTTTCATTTAACTTTTCTGTCTTCTTCTAATGCATGTACCATTGCATAAGCTGAAGAAAGACAAGAACTAAAATGAAAAGGTCTATAGTATTATTAACACTTCATGACAATGGACAATTTATAAATTTGCCTATCATAATATTAATAATATAACAAAATTTTTAAGCATTTATCCAATGAGATTTTAAATTAATAAAATAGAAATAGGATTTTGCATTCAAATCAACGATGACGGCCGCTGGCGGCCGTCTGAGGCGCTAGTTATCAATATATTTCCCTTCAAAAGCAGGTTCAATGAATATACATGCAATTTATTATCTTGCCATATTACACATTATTGAATTTGTTCTTTTAACATAATCATAGTCAAATAATATATTATAATGGTTACTTTTAGTTACGGACGTAACAATATACAGTAACAATTAAATGTGAAAAGGGACAGTGATTCAATCGAAAGTGTCCAAAATGTGTTGACTAAAGTAACAATATTTAGAAAGTGTTTAAATTTTTTATTTCCTTCTTATTTTCAATAAAGTTAGTGTTATGAAATGCTAAAAATGTCCAAAAAATGCGATTGTGGATTCATTAAACAAGTGATTGATACCTGTTTAATAAATAAATTAATTGTGAATGTTTAATTGATAATAAAGTGATTATAATGTTTCTAAAGAGTCATTACAGTGTAAAAGAAGTGTTAATAATGTAATTATATAAAAGAGGTGAGATAAAGATATGCGACAATAACATGAGACAATAATATGAAATAAACAGATGAGACAATGAGAGAAATAAGGTAAAAATATGAGATAATAGCATAAGACAATCTTATAAGATAAACATGTAAAACAATGAGAGAGATCAGGTAAAAAGATAAGATAAATAGATATGAGATAAACATATGAGATACAGAAACAAAAAAACATTAAGACTTGAAATATAAAGATACTTTGATGACATGTAGAATAAAGAGGTCATTATGGAATTAGATCGTGAGTCATAAAAAATTTATTTTTTGTTAATTTTTTTTTAAAAGTTGTTTCTGAAAAATAAATTCTCCTATTAAAAAAGAGATATTTCAATTTAAATAATAAAGATTAGGATATTATTCGTAATTGGGAAATGCTAAATGACAATCACATGTATAAGTTTCAGGAATTATTGCAACTTGCATCAGGTGGTAGTTTCCAAAAACAAATAACAGGATATTTAGAAATGATAGATAAAATAAATAAAACCAATTAATAAGAATAAGTCACATATTCAAATATTGTTTAGTGGAAATCGACTTTTGGCAGGCGCGGATCCAGCGGGGGCGATGGGGGTGATCGCCCCTCCCAAAAGCCTTAGATTATCATATAGGAGAGAAAGAGATAGCACTATATTCTTATCTCTTTCTATCTCATATATCGCCCCCTCCAAAAACCTCGTCTGGGTCCGCCTTTGACTTTTGGGTCACTGGATTTGCATTTACTATGATGGAAATGAACTTTTTGTTTATGATAGTCTTAATAAAGGTTGTTTAAATGATGATCAAAGAGAATATTTATGCAGGTTATATCCATTTAAACCTAATGTAGTTTTTTAAGAGTACAACAACAACCAAATTTTGTTGATTGTGGAGTATACGCCATTGCGTTTGCTGTTTTTTTATATTTTAATTCTAACCCTGAAAATATTGTTTATAATTATGCTTTAATGAGAACTCATTTGTGTATGATGTTTGAAAAAAATGTGTCATCTCATTTTCGGATAATTTTACAAAATTGTTTAAACTTGGAATTGTCAAAATCGAATAAATAAACAACAAAAATTTACATGTGAGGAATGTAAAAGATGCGACACAGAAGAGAAAATTAGATTATTAAACTAATGACGGCTTTACAGAAATGAAAGAAGATAGCAGTAGTCCTTCATTACATACAAAAATAGGACAGAAAAAAGTTGTTAATATTCCTGACTAAGAAACTAAAAAAAGCAGTACCAAATATGAAAAAATGTATTGTAAAAGACCTAAGTTAAAAGGAGAGGTGGGAAAGAGAGACATATAACAAATATGGAAAGTGTAAATAGTGACAGAATATAAATGTTTGTCAGAAAAAACATGTGGAAAATGCGTGAAATTCTATTGAAGTAGTAAAAGAAGGTAATAATTATAAAATATTAAAAACAATAGTAGTAAGAAGATATTTTTGAGCAATGCTAATGAGAAAAGTAGAAAAACTAGAGCAGAATATCAGAAAGAATATAGTAAAATGATGAAATTAAAACGAAATTAAATCTGACAAATTAATAATTTCTAGCGATTGTAATGAGACAAGTAAAAAAAGTTGTGCAGAGTATCAAAAAATATTGAAAGTCAGTTAAAGTATCTTAAAGAAGTAGAAGGAGATGATAAGAATGAGAAATTACAAAGAATAGTGAGCCAGACAAAAATTGTTAACACCTCTAATCAGAAAATTAAAAAAAAGTAGAGCAAAATATAAAAAAAGCTATCGTCAAAGATTGAAATTGAAACAGAAGATGTGCCATGATTAGGATGAAAATAATGAAACACTATATTCAAAAGACATACAGAAGAAAGATATAATAACTTGTGATAAAAAAATGAAAAAAGTCACGCAAAATAACAAAAACAATAACGTAAAAGTTTAAAATTAAAAAGAACCGTAAACGATGAGGAAAAAATAGATGTTTCGGAACATACAGGTTTTAAAATATTTTTTTAATCGAGTTATTTATGCGAATGAAAACATTGATATTCATGATTTTACTTATGCGGAAAAAAATATTAATAGCATACATGTTTTAAATTATAACGAACATTATCATGGTAAAATGTCGTTTTTTCTCAAAAGATGCAAGGCTAATCATTTTGAGAAAGAAAAAGTTCAAAAGAAATTAACTTATGATTATTGTTGCAGTCATGGTGGTGTACCGTTGCCTTCAGAAAAATACCCTCATGAATTAAAAAAATTGTTAGATGAATCTCATAAGATATTTGGCCATTTTAGGAATAATATAAGACTTTACAATAATTCATTTGCTTTTGCATCTTAAAATGCCAATGTAGTTAATTTCAATAATAAAAGGCGGGGACCATTTTGATAAATAATTCAAGGTCGAATTTATTATCAAATCAACAATTTCCTATTTC
This sequence comes from Ganaspis brasiliensis, assembly GCA_037103525.1. Lineage (NCBI taxonomy): Eukaryota > Metazoa > Arthropoda > Insecta > Hymenoptera > Figitidae > Ganaspis > Ganaspis brasiliensis. The sequence continues at coordinate 230,766 of JAZKLR010000179.1, forward strand.
CTGAAATTGATAATGATACATCTTTTGGTCAATTATACCTGTTAAATCCAGAAGAAGCAATTTGCTATAGATTAAACAAACATGACACCTTAGAATCTTAGATGTGGATATATTATTTAGTATTGACAAATTATTAAGAGATGGTAACGCATATACAAAGTCTTTTTTAATGATGTCTGAGATAATTGAGATAGAAACTGCGTTAGCAAAAAAAAATAATTTAATTTACAATTTTCAAAGGTGTAATGAAGTTGCTGCTATTTTTAATATGAATGCTGAAGGTTTAATACCAGAGTCTAATGTAACGATTTATAATACATCGATTCAACAATTGCAATTGGTTAGTCATTTAGATCCAAATGTTGAACCTTGGATATATCCTATACTTTATCCTCTAGGAAGCAAGGGTTATAGTCTCGATACGACAAACCAACCAGAAATCAAACTGTGTTCAGATCTGCTTATATTAAATATAAAATTGGAGTAAGAGATCATACCTTCAATCAATTTTTACATAGTGGAAGAATGTTTTTGCAATGGTTAGTCGATAATTATGTCGAAGTTGAAAAAGTTAGTTTACATTTTCTTAAAAATAATCAAACAAAATGAAGAAGTGAAATTTACAAAGGATTAATTGATCATTTAGATAGTCAAGAAATTGAAAATAATGTACATGTTGGCAAGATGTTGATACTGCCTTCAATACTTATAGATTCACCTCGTAACATGTTAAAACAATATCAATATGCAATGACCATTATGTAGCTTTTCATGGTAGACCAGATTTATTTATTGCAATGACATGTAGTTCAAAATGGAAAGAAATTTAAGAAAATTTATTACTTAATCAGTCAGCTTCTAATAAACCTGACAAGTTGCAAGAGTCTTTCATTTAGAAGTAAAAAAATCAATCGAAACTATAGTAGATGATAAACTATTTGAAAAAGTAAAGTCTTATGTTTATGTTATTGAATTTCAAAAGCGTGGTTTACCACACTTACATTTATTGGTTATATTGGAAGAAGGTTCTAAAATATTAAGAGCAGAGTGTGTTGATCGGTAAACTTTTTAAATTAAGGTTTTTAAATGGTATTAGGTATATCATAATTTTTTATAATTACTCCTTATATTCTTCATTTTATTCTTTATCTTTATTTTATTTCGTTAATCCTTAATTAATCAAAATTTCCAAATGATCCCATCAATTTAAATTTATTGCAATGTCTTCTTATTATTAATTTTCTTTTTTTATTATATTATGTATTTCCTTTATTTCACATAATTATACATAAATGAAACATTATTTTAAGAAATAATAAAATTTGCCGTGCGCTTTTTTTTCTAGTTCTAATTATATGTATTAATTTTTTGTCTTACGAAATTGCAATAATAGAAAACAAGATAACACAATCTCTTTGTTTTAAAAGAACTATTATGATCGTACCTCGATTATCCCTAAATTCTTACGTTTTATTACAAATATAGAAATTGAAAAAAGAAAGAACTGTAATTAAAAGTTTCTCAGTGTAATGATTATTGAAAAAAATTATGTGTTATATGTTTTAATAATGTAGAAAATTATTTAAACAAATTTAAGTTTAATTCGAGAAAAATAAGTTACTTTTAATTAGATATTAACTTAAAACTTGTACTGCCAGTGTATACTTATAACTGTGAATATGTTACGGGCAATGTCCGGAATCCGGGCATTGTCGACAATGACCATAGACTTCGGGCAAAGTCCAAAATTATTTATTTTACACAGCTTTTCCGGGCATTTTTTTTTTATTAGTTCTGTAATTTATATTAAATAAAAAACACGTGTTTCCTTATTTGTCACATAAAATTCGAAAGAATATTGTAATTGAAAATAGTTTTTTAAAATTGTAGAAACGCAATAATATTCGTCGAAAGTTGATAAAACGATATTATGAACAAAGTTAATATCATTTACTTTGTAACCGACTTTATAAATGTATTGATTAGACTAATATCAGTGTAAAAAAAGTTTAGTTTGCAATCAAGTGTTCATAAATAGAGACTGAATATCACGGTACACTAAACAAAAAGTATGTGGTAAGTAAATTTCACAAGTGCAGCGAAAATCTGATAAACGCAGAAGACGTTTCTGACAATCTCATATCACTTAAAACAGCTGCATTAAAAAATAGCGTTTCTCGGGCACAAGGGTACGAGAAGTGCAATTGAAAAACAGGATGCGACTACCACATCATAAGTGCAAATGTTTTAAGAACAATAAAAAATGCACCTCGAAATGTCACAACAGTCTGTCATGTAAAAATAAAAAAATCACATATTATTTTCTGGTAGTGAATAACATGGTAAATAACATTGCCCAAGCATGAGTGGGCAATGTCCACATGGCCCGGTCATTGTTAAAGATTTTTGAACACTGGTGGATTTTCTAGGGTATTGTCGATAATGCCCGATTTCGGACATTGCTCGTAACAAATATATTTTAGATTTATTATAAATTTAAAATAAAATTTTTTATTGACATAAAAAATACATTTTGCTTGCGTGATATTATTGTATTTTTTCAGATGTTATTTAAAAAGGTTATGTTATTGATTTTATTAATAAAACTTAAAACATTTAAAATGAGCAGATCGGTTTCTCGATCGGATTGTTCGATTTAACGAAAAGTTCGTTTAGAACGATATAAAACAAAAGTCTTAGCTCGGTTGTCAAAACGATCAAAAACAAAATTCTATCGTTTCTCGGATTGAATCAATCAAATTAAACACTAGCTTAAAGTCAGTCCAATTTGTTTATGTTGATATATGTGTACTCGTTTACGTCTCGGGCTCACTTCGTTCGTCCTCGACTGTCACTCTTACACAAACAACAGCATAAAAAACTGGCTGCCTTTAACCCATTGTTGCTTAATATGCTACAGTACCGTCGGGAATTGTCAGTCCACCTATTTATTAAGGTTTGAAAAACGTCTTTAAACGTACAAATAACGTACAAATATAATTATTAAAATTTTTCTGTGTTTATTTTCTTAAAGTAGATAAAATTTTGAGAAAAATAAGGCCTGAGTGAAGTGATTTAGTCAATTTTTCATTGAAATATGTTTAAAAATGTGGAATTTTTAATGTTTTACAAAAATTGAAATTGCTCTTGAAATAATAAAGGTTTTTTAAAGTTCCTATGCTTGTTTTAAAGGAAATTTACCGGAAAATAACATTGTTGTTTAAGCATTAATGTGCAATTTTTTTCCTAGCATATGCAAGGCTCGGAAGTTGGACCAAAAAAATTATAAAATTTTGAAGACATTATTTTGACATAAAAATAATTTTTAAAATTCCAATATATATATTATATTACTTTTTTCCGAAAGTTATTGACAATTATGACCTTGGTATATTTTATATAGCTGTATTTGATATCAAGATATAAACAATAATTTTTTAATATTTTTTGGTCCAACTTCCGAGCCTTGCATATGCTAGAAAAAAAATTGCACATTAATGCCTAAGCAATAGTCTTATTCTCCAGAAAATTTCCTTTAAAACAACCATAAAAACTTTAAAAAATCTATATTATTTCAAGAGTAATTTCAATTTTTGTAAAACATTAAAAATTTCACATTTTTTAACATATTTCAATGAAAAATTGACTAAATCACTTCCCTCAGGCCTTATTTTCCTCAAAATTTTATCTACTTTAAGGAAATAAACACAGAAAAATTTTAATATTTGTACTTTGTACGTTTAAAGATGTTTTTCAATCCTTAAAAAATGGGTGGACTGACAATTTCCGACGGTACTGTATTATTTTACAGGATTATGGTTTCCTCGGTTTCTCGGCGCGTTTTCAAAACGGAAAAAACACCTTTACATCAGACAGTAGCTTTACCGTCCTAGGTAAATATGTATACTTTACCTGCCTATGACGCCATGCTACTGTCTGGCGTATAGGTATGATTTTTGTCTCAAAAACACTTCAAAAAACCGAAAGCACATCTTTATGTCAGACAGTAGCTTTACCGTCCTAGGTTAAGTATACTTTGCCTGCTTATGACGCCAAGCTACTGCCAGACGTCTAGGTACGCTCTTTGTCTCAAGAACACACCAAAAACCGAGGAAAGCCTAACCCTGTTATATAAACTGTCTTGTGCATCTCGGAGGTAAAAACTTGAAAGTTTTTATGGTGATTTTGTAAAAAGTTTGCAGAAAACTTGTGGTAAAACATGAAAAATGAAATTTTTTTTTAACTGGGTGGATTATTACCTTCTTTAAAGGGAAGGTAATTTAAAAATAGTGCGCAGCCATAGCCGTCGCGCGTCGTTGAAAATTACTATGTACACGACTTCCCTGGTACTACGGTACTTAACTCATGCTTAATGGGGATTCTAGAATAGGCCTTGCGACCGTCGATAGCGACGTGTTTGTTACGTGATCTCTACACTGAAAAAAATGTTTAGTCATATGACTAAAAATTTGGTTGAGCCAACAAAATTTTTGTTGATATGACTAAACATTTTTTTCAGTGCATGCATTTTCTATAGAGATCACGTGATGAACGCCTTGCTGTCAATGGTCTCAAGGCCTATTCTAGAATCACCATAAGACACTAAACTATGTAAAAGCGATTAGCGGAGCTTAAAGGTTATCAAGGTACCTAACTGCCTACTTTGCAAACTTACTATAAAAATTTTCAGCAAATGTACATTTATCATTAACAGGAAGTTAATGACAAAGATAACTAAGAAAGGGTCGAAAATTTTTGTATTTCAAGAAAGTTAACATAAAGTTAATAGTGATAAATTCGTTAGTTAGCGCTATTAAACATGTTAACTTCCTGCACTTAAAAAATACTGTGATCAGATTAGACATTTGACTATGGTTGACAGGTCCATAATCTGCCCATAATTATCACATTCACACGATAACTTCTCAGTGCAATATTGAAATCATTCAAAACTTATTAGTAATTTATTTTTAAACATAGCCCAAGCAAAAACAAACAAAAACAAAGTATACTGAAAAACATTTTATTATAAAAGTCAATAAAAGTGAAAATATAATTTAATAATATTTATGTGCTAGTGTTTTCACTGTAGTTTACACATAAATACTGTTCTACCGGTTAATTTTCTAAATAATTACCAGCTATTTTACATGATTTTACTTAATTAAATGCTAAAATATTAAATTAGATGTGAATAGTAAAAAAACTTATTTTTTAAACTATAGAAATAAAGCTTATTTTTTAACTTTCTAAGAAATAATTACCCTTGATGTTTAACGTGTTTTTTGGCACCCTTAAGCTGTAACGCTGGGTCACTTTTGCCTTGCGCTTTAAAAAAGTGCTTTAAAGTGCTCTGAAACAATTTTAGAAAATTCATAGTCTTATATCAACTATCCTAGTATAAGGACTAATGATTATATTGCCTATATGTTCATTTGTTTAAGCAATATAATTGTTCAAACAAATCTAAACAATGAACAAATTTCAATTTTTCAAGATTGGCAGGGGCACAAGTGACCCAGCGTTACACTTTAAGGGTAATTAATAAATTATAAATTTAAGAGAATGCATGATTTTCCCCCAAAAATCATTATTTAGAATTTTTGATAAATAAAATTTCAGAATTTCGGAGATCAATTTAAGTACAATTTAAGAATTATAATTGTTTTATAGCCGAATTCTTAACTTTTATAATTATTTTTTCATAGTGTATTTAAAGAAACGATTTTTTGCTTATTCGAATTATTATTTGTGAGACTATTTTTCTATAAGAAATTGAAAAGTGAAGTTATTGTAGTAAATTTAATTTTACATGGTAGGAATTTTAAATAAATATACATTTTACAATAAAGAAATGCTTTATAAATGAATGATTGTTAAAAATCTAAGATATTAAATTTTAACATCTAGATATTAAAGTTTAATATGTAGATGTTAACCCTGAGCATCTGTAGCTGCCCTGTTAAAAATTCCGACGTCGGAAACTACGTGGGATCCGTCGTATTATAGGACGTCATGGCTGACGTAATATACTAAGTCGTTACCTACGTAGTACACTACGTCGTATGCTACGTAGAAAACTAGGTCGGAAATTAGGATAGTTTACTACGCCGAAAACGACGTAGTATACTACGTCAGGAACTACGTAGAATACGAGGTCGAAAACTACGCAAACCAAATTCAATAAGTAGGAAACTACGTCGTATACGACGTCGTATCCCTACTAATTATTTAAACGAAAATTTTTTTTTTTAAATAAACAATTTATTGTTTAGAAAGCTTTAAAAAATTATGCAGAATGTATATTTTGCATTTACTTTAAATAATAATTTGTATTTAACAAAAAAAAATTAGAAAATCTAGAGGAACTTGATATTTGAAACATCTGGGATTTGCAAGGCTCGAACCCGTGAATCCCAATTTTGAGGCTACATATTTAGATTTTGACCGTACTGGGAATTACGCCTTAACGCACTCGACCAAGGGAGATCTTGCTTGCCAAATGATATAAGCAATTCATCACCAAGGTATAAAAAATGTATTTTCCTTAATGAGAAAACATTTAATTATTTTTTTCCTTTAAGTTTTAATGAAAAAAGGAAGAAGTACAAGATATCATAACCCAACCTAACAATAAATAGTATACGACGTCCCAAATTATACATTGACACACGACGCGACGTTCTAACCTACGTAGCATACTACGTAGTATATTACGTCTCATACTACGTCGTTTACTACGTAGTTTCCGACGTCAAAATTCGGAAATTACGTATATCAGGACGCTGTATACTACGACGAATACTTCATTGTTTCATTTGTGGTAATTTTTGTAACAGGTGAAAAACTTTAAAATTCATGCTTTCATTCTCTTTTTCATTAGAACTTAAATTTTAAAAAATAAATAAATATTTACTCGACCAGAAAATAGTATATTAAGCAACAAGGGGTTAAAGGCAGCCATTTGTTTAAGCTGATGTTTGTGTACGAGTGACAGTGGAGTCGCTTTCGACTGTCACTCGTACACAAACATCATTGTAAACAAATTGGACTGACTTTAAACCCGTGTTGCTTACGATACTTTTTATTCCAAAGGCACAAACGGGGTGCTTTTAAATGCCTGGTGGTTTTTTTCCCTCAGGTGGAAAAAATGGATGCCATTTTCACACGGTCGAACAAATGAATGCATTTAGACCCTGCCTACAGGCATCTAAAAGCGCCATGTTTGTGCCTGTGGGATAAAAATGTATTTTTGTATCTGGCTGTTAAATCGCTGTTATTCATTGTATTTTATTTTTTTTCAAGTATTTCACTATTCTTGACTCAGTTTAGTCTAAGAATACTTTATATAGTGCTCACAATTTCTGAAATTGGACAGTTTTTTTATGGTGATATTTTTATATGTCTTATACAAAATTTTTTGTATTATTTTCGAACCGAAATAATGTTCTGAAGTTGTTTTGCAAATTTTTAATTTTTTCAGGAGTTACCTGTTGTTTAAACAATTTTTAAGTATCAAGTTAGGAATACATTTTTTTTTTAATTTCTATTTGATGGATTTTGATAAATTTTCGTATGAGTAATACACAATAACCATGCTTTGGAATAAAAAAAATTAATTTGATATCGTGTTTAATACACGGCAGTCAATACACGGCTGCCAATACGCGAAGCGGTTCGCTGCCACTGTGGGTAAAAAATTGACTGTGTCCAAATTGAATTTTGGCCCCTACTTTTTAACAGATTTACAATTTTTTTTAATTAAAGGTAATATTATTCTGCATAAAATGTACGTCTTTTATTTTTAAACAAAAATTGTTAACAACTGTTTATTAAAAGTTAAAGTAAAAAAAAAAGATTCTTTTGTACTCTAAACATATTGCAGGAATTGCAGGAATCAAATTTTAATTTTTGAAACTCAAAAAACAACTCAAAAACTACCAATTGCCAGAAAAAAACTAAAATAAATAAAATCTAATTTCATGGGGCGGTCGTTCAAAGAAAATCAAAAAAATGCGATACACTTAGAACGTCTAGGTTTGAAGCATTATAAAAAAAAGTGTAATTAATAAAAATTTTTTTTGGAACATGGAAATGAAAGAACAACTCAAAAATGATCTTTTAGCGTAAAAAAATGAAAATTGATTTTATCCACGATAGGTCCCTTCTCTCGCGGAGCGTCACATATATTGTTGCCTAATATAGGCTAGTATTGAAAAAATAATAATTAAATTCATAGTTGCAGTAGTCTACGAATGTTTTTGCGCAGTTATTATATTGTTTAATTTTTTTTCATTTTTTATTAACAAATAAGAGAACAAAAACTGATTTATTCAGATTATATACATTTAGCGTTTTAATTTAACAATTTACAGCTTTTGTTATTTAACAGTAATTATTAGTACTATTCAAGATTGCACACACTTAATTTGGTATGTTATAAACAGTTTATGTAAACAATATATATCTCGAAGTATCTTATAAAGTGATTAATGAAATTCGATCGGTAATATTAAAGTATTATTACATAATGATAGTTTAAAATACAAATTCAAGTTCATTTTTTATTTTACACATTGTTTAAACAATGCTTATTTTACAAATACATAGTTCTTAAGTTTTTCGTTGTTTAAAGCTTGCTCTTTTTTAATATTTCATAATAGAATGTACAATATTTTTTTAATTCTTTGTAAAATTTAACTACATTCATAATTAATAATTATTATTAACAATTTTATAAACTATTTTAAAAACATTGTTTGAGAAAAAACTTGGAACTCAATGTGCGTCATTTTTTCTTAAATTAAGAATTGTTAATGAAATACAATTTTTAGTTAGTGCAATTTTCATTACTTGATAATATTTTTAAACATTTGTTTGAACTAACCTTAATTAAATGACTTGAAGTAAAAAAAATTGTACATATTAGGAAATGTTTAAAAAAAGCAAGCTTTAAACAATCAAAAACTTTGAGACTACGTAGTTTCTTAGTTAGCATCACCGAAAAAATTAATTCAGTCATTTTTACATAACTACTCAGGACTGGCGGATACAACCATTTACTGGACTTGGTTCTGTACATGGAGAAACTGAATTCTAGAATTCTAGAGTTTGACCTAAATGTTTTCTAAGTTTTACAAAACTCAGATCCGTAAAAGGTTGTGCATACGCTATTCTACAACAGTTCTGTAAGATCCACTGAATTCTTTTTTTCCATGTACAGAACCAACTCCAGTAAATGGCTGTATCCGCCAGTCCTAAATAGTAATGTAAAAATGAGTGAATTAATTTTTTCGGTGATTGTACAGTATAAAGTATTTAAAACAAAACATATTATTTGTTTATAAACAATTTTAAAAAAACAATTTATAAAATTTTTCCTTTTGAGATAAATTATTCAAAAAACTAGGTTTAATCATTAGGTCTGTGTATTTGGTAAATAAGGAAAGTTGAAACAAATAATTAAAATTGTTATAAGGTAGTGAAAATTAAACTAACTATTAATTATTTTTATAATAGTCTATAGCTCAAGAAAAAAAATACCTACATTGTATTGGTCTTTTTACTAAAAAATGATTTATAACATTTTTTACAAACTTGCTAATAATAATTTTAAGTCATACTTGACAAGAAATTAAAAAATATAGTACATGTGAGAAATATTAAAAAGGAACAAGCTTTGAACAACAAAAAACTTCCAGTCCATGTATTTGTTAATGAAGCATTATTTAAACAAATGTTTAAAACTACTATCAAGTAATGAAAATTGCACTAATTGAAAATTGTATTACATTAATCATTTTTAATTGAAGAAAAAAAACGACACACATTAAGTTCAAAGTTTTTTCTCGAACAATGTTTTTAAAATTGTTTATAAAATTGTTAAAAATAATTTTTAATTATGAAGGTAGTTGAAATTATTGAAAAATTAAAAAAAATATTGTACATTCTATTGTGAAATATTTAAAAAAAACAAGCTTGAAACAAGTAAAATCTTTAAGACTATGTATTTGTAAAGTAAGCATTGTTTAAATAATGTGTAAATTAAAAAATGAACTTGAAACTGTATTTTAAACTATCATTATGTAATAATACTTAATATTGCAAATTAAATTAATAATTAAATTTTTTATATAACAAAAGCTGTAAATTGTGTGAAATTGAAACGCTAAATGTATATAATCTGAATAAATCAGTTTTTACTGGGCAAAAACATTCTTAGACTATTGCAACTGTTAGATATAATAAATGAATTTAATAAAAAAAAGAAATTGACTTATTATAAAATGTTTTTAATAAGAAATATTTAAGTATTTTTAGATATTAGTTTCCTAAAAGAACATCCTAACGATAAACGATTTACGCTCTTCGCGTTTAATAAAGGTAATGGGCTATTCCCTAAATTATTATTAATTCAATAATTCAAAATTAATTGTATTCTGAGGAAATTTTTGACTATAGGTACTGATTAAACAAACAAAAATAAATTTGACTTATTATTACATTAGTTATTTTAGATATATTTAAATATGTTTACAAAAGTCATTGATTCTTACAGTTTAAACAATTCTCTTTATCTTAATAATAAAATTGTGTATTGCAATGACAACGAATGCTTTAAATATGTATGTGTGTGTGTTTTACTTTTGTGTGAAGTTAAAAAAAAACTCTTACCAATTTGCAAGCGTAGCAAATTCCTTTTCTATGTATTTCTTTCTTGTAGTATTTATTTATCTTTTTTATTCTGGCTTTGCCTTATTTCTTTTATTTCTTTAAATATTTTATTTCTTACACTCGCCATTCGTCGAGGTTATTTCTTAAAACTGATTTATCTTTTCATTACTCTTTTCACTTATTCTTTACTTCTTTGTTTCATTCATTTTCAATATTATATATTCTCTTTTATTATTTCACTTCTTTTATTTCAATAAAAATATCAAAAATAAACCTATCCGATTTTTGTGGCGTTGATTAACGTCGCGCGCCACGGGCACTATATCAGTTTCAAAACCCCGCCTCGACGGACCGCACAAACGTAAATTCAAGAAGAACTTTGCGAAAAATGGCCCAGAGTATTCTCTGTGTGCCGTTTTTATTGACCAGATTTGGGTAGGGATTTTCTTACAAACTAGTAAATCTCGGTCATCATTGACCGAAATCTTTACATGTTGCAGAAATTATTTAGAGCACCTGATGCAACTAAATAAGTTTCTTTTCTTATTTTCTGCAAATCAAACATGATGTATTACCACATTGATATCTTATTTTGCACTTTTGAAAGAGATTTAAATCAAAAGTGTTTAATTTGTATATCCTCCCCTTTGTCTCTGGATTCGAACAAGTATTTCATAATTACTTGAGTTTTAAAAGTAATTCTTTTACTTAGTAAATTTAAAGTTGTTTAAGTTTCATTTTAAAGAAAGGTTTAGATTTCTTAACAAAATCAGAATTAAAAGAAAATGCAATTATTGGCGACATTTATCATTCAAATCTTATAACACGCTTGCATAAAGATTTGTTAAAATGTGTACTTAAATTAAATAAAATATGATTTTTTAACAATAAATAAAGACGCAATTAAAAATAAAAATTAAATACCACGAATTTGATCGTAACAGCAACCATAAATTTAATTATTATTTTTTCAATACTAGCCTATATAAGGCAACAATATATGTTTAGAGTACAAAAGAATCTTTTTTTTTACTTTAACGTTTAATAAACAGTTGTTAACAATTTTTGTTTAAAAATAAAAGACGTACATTTTATGCAGAATAATATTACCTTTAATTTAAAAAAATTGTAAATCTGTTAAAAAGTAGAGGCTAAAATTCAATTTGGACACAGTAAATTTTTTTTATTCACAGTGGCAGCGAACTGCTTCGCGTATTGGCAGCCGTATATTAGCTGCAGTGTATTAAGCACGATATCAAATTAATTTTTTTTATCCCAAAGCATGGTTATTGTGTATTACTCATACGAAAATTTATCAAAATCCATCAAATAGAACTGTCAAAAAAAATGTATTCCTAACTTGATACTTGAAAATTGTTTAAAAAATAGGTAAGTCATGAAAAAATTAAAAATTTGCAAAACAACTTTAGAACATTATTTCGGTTCGAAAATAATACAAAAAATGTTGTATAAGACATATAAAAATATCACCATAAAAAAAGTGTCCAACTTCAGAAATTTTGAGCACTATATTGTCACGTTTATCATAAGTTAAAAATTTGATAGTAAAAGGGCGTTATTAATCGATGACCAATCGATATGTTAAAAAATATATGTCATCTCTTTTACCCAATCTAGAATTACACTATTTTAATTATCCAATTAGATTTGACTTAGTGGGAGAAAGAATAGAGAAGTTAAGTGGGAGTACAATGCATCGGAAACTCATTTCTAGAATTGTATCGAGGTCATTAAATAAATTGAGAATAAAATTATAATATAATATTATGCAAAAATCGCGTTTTAAAATATTATTTATATTTGTTTATAATAAATAAGATTTTATCAATAATGACCTCTTTTGTAGTTTTTTTGCTTTAAAAACAAAATTATTCATAAAGTATTTATGTACATATATGTACGAATACTTATATACTCAATAAGTATTTCTCACATTCAATAAGTATATTCACTCACATACACGTGTAAAGAAAAACATGGTTTAATTGATTGTTTAAACAATAATAGTAAAAGTTTGAACAATCAATTTCTTAATAGCTTAGAATTTTACAATATTGAGCTCGGCTATTTCTTATGCATCTTTTAAGATAAATAGAAGGCATAATGCATCGAGGTCAGCTCAGAAGTTACCAAGCGTATTCTTCCTTTTCTCATATTCTTGATCGGTGCGATGCGTTTATTGTTGCTTAGAGTGTCGCGTTTTGATCGCATGCCTATGACATAGTTTATTATTTGCACGCTTGGTACCTCCGAGTTGATGATACATATATGCATCCACAGACGTATCCGCGTATACGCATATATATTGATACGTATCTGGATGGTAGAAAAATATGCTGCTACCTCAAATGTTATACCATACATATGCGTATACAGGTATCATACCTTAATTTAGTTAAATGAAAAGAAAAAGTTACTGCAAACGTAACAGCCTTCCCCCCTTAGGAATATTATCGTCCCTGATAATGTCTAAGATTTGATACATTTTTATCACAATTGGTTTCGATTGACAATTTTTGTTACAAAACTGGTCTTTTTCGTGGTTTATAAAATATCAAGTGTTGAATATAGCATTATGAATAAATAGAATTACATATACGTGTATACATGTGAGAATTTAGTAAGGTGTTGTGTTGTTAACTTTGTGTTCGTGTCGTGAAGAAGCTTTTAAGGTATGTATAGTTCACATGGGTATGTGGGAGGAGAAAAAGGAAAATAAATTAAAAAGGAGTATATTGATAAGGAGAGCAGAGGATGTGACTGGAGCGTCGAGAGAATATGATCCGCTTGGAGTTGAGACAATAGATAGAAATTATAAATTTTCTTCCCTTTTTTTTATATATATATATCCAGATGTTCATCCCTTCTTCTGCACTTGAATTCCTTTAGTACTATGACCATTTGCGATGAGCTATACTTCAGGATGCAAATTAGTTCTTCATTGTAAGATGTCCGAGGAAGATCATAGTCCTGAATTAGTTCCAAGTGTAGGGGATAACAATAGAGTGATGTGCTCAAGGTCGACTCAACATGAAACGCCGTTAATAAGAAATTTGCTAGAAAATCCTATCCCTGGGACAAGTTCGGGATCGTCTGCTACCAGCTCAAGAATGTCTGGTGGTGGAATGGTACAGATCAAGACTGAAAATCCTGATGACAATTCACCAAGATCAGGTAGCGTTGTATTGATATGTGTAACACCACCAAGCGTACCACCAAATCCCAGGGGTCATTCTCAAGGTCCAATTCGGTCAAGACGTGCTCGTAGAGTTTCGCCAATGCCTGAACATGGTGGCTTCAGACAAGTCCTAAATGATCGACCACAAACACAATTTACTGGTTATTTGGAGCTAACTTTGTTGATAAGGCAGCTAGTTGATAGAGTTGCCGTGTTAGAGGATAGTCACTGCATTTATATTTTATATCATTTAATTGATAGACAATAGTGAATAATACTGAAATCATCTTTAAACATAGGTATTTGTTACAGAAGCTTTGGTGATGGTGGTGGAAATTTTTAATCAAAGTAAGATAGGTTTAATGTGTCTGTGTGCAGTGTTCTGTGTATTATTTTAAAAAATGTATTGTTGGATTGTTTCAGGTAGAAAAGAGTGTATGGGGGCAATACCAAAATATCATAATATTTCTAAATTAATAAAAATGATGTCCAAGTTGAAAATTGACGACAAAGCTGGTGAGTTTCTTAAACTAAGACAGATGTTTTCATTTTCAAGAAAAATGTTCATTTCGTTCCAAAAAGAAATTGAAAACCTCTGAAAAGCGAGAATAAAAATTTAAATTATTATTTATTTATTTATTTGTTTATATTTATTTATTTATTGCAATACAAAGTTTCTTATATATATATTTTTTTATATATTAAATATTAGATAAGTCAAAAATTTATTTTCACTGAGGGTTTCAATTTTTGTTATAGAAGTTAGCTATATTGTTGCATAAAAATATAAACGATCGTAAATACATTAAATAATAATTTACTAAGAGTTAATTTAATATTTTCGGTTCCTTAAATTTTAGATTCAAAGAAAAGGAAAAAGAAGGTAATAATACCAAAAACCACAGTAAATACTCAAAATTTCGATGTTCCAATGGATAAAGAAATTCCGGGAGTAAAACCTAGGTTTTTTTGTACGAGCAAAATAATAAATTGTATTGAATTTTAATCTATTTTTTATTAATGTAATTCTTTGCATAAAATAGTTTAACTCAAATGAAATTACTTATTTTTCTAATATAATTATTAATTTTTTTATAACAAAAATTTTCTCCTTTTTGTTGTTGTTGTTATTGCTGAAATTTTCTATACTGTAATCGATAAAATTAGTACATACAAAAAAAAATTTGATAATAACCAAATAGTAGAATTAATTAAAATTTATTAATTTATTTTTAAGTTAACAGTTTTGTCTTTGATATTAAAGAATAACTAATTGTTAAAATTCAATTAATTTAGGAAAATAAAACAAGATAGTTGACAGATGTCAGGTTTTTGTGGTAGGTTAGTAAGCTGCATCATTCGCATAGCTACTGATATCCTTGGCGTAAATTGCCTGAACTTGATATTTGATATGAAGTAAGCATTGCTTAGCAAACATATTGAATTAGTTACTTTAATTATCATGCAACTAATTATTATTAGTATAAAATTTTAATTCTTTAATAGATTTGTGCGTACTTATAATTATATATCATGCGTGGGTGTATGTTAGAAGACATATATAGAGACGTGTATACATGTATATTAGGGTGGTCCAAAAAAAGGTGACTTTGAGATTTTTCAAAATCGTGGAACAGTTCCATATTCCTTATAATTAGTAACGACTTAAACATTTTTTTAAAAAATTTTTGATTAAAAATTGAGCTTGCGCACAGGACCTAAAGATTTCTTCTCTTTCGTACAGTTTTTTTTGACGAAATACTTATTGCAAATAATGAAAATCCTTTCCTACAAAGACTTGGTAGTTTACAGTAGCCGAGGAATTTCAAGCCTATTTAGAGCTTCTACAAAAAAAAACTTGACTTTTACCCTGACACAAACCCTTTTTTTCATCATCGGTAGCGTCGTAAGGCCCGTATCACTTTCACTTTTATGATGGTTGTAAACCAACTTTCGTTCAAAAAGTTGAAATTTTAAATCAATAATTGACCTGTTTAATATTAAACTACATTTTTAATTTTTACAGTAAGCCATTACCAGAAGATTAATGTTCTTTTAGTGTCAATTCTAAATAAAAAAATTAATATTAAGTAGCTGATAACCGCCCTTGAAAAGTGCCAAAATAGTGTTTTTTGACACTAAATAACAGCTATAAATATTGTCAAAACTTAGTTTACTTTTTTGCAAAAGATTATTTCACTCTTCATCAAGCAGTTCCTTGACCGGCGTTATATTAAAATTTTAATAAGGAAGTTAAATTGAGCATGGAAAAAAGTGCATTTATTTTACGTGTTAATTTCATAATAATCCCATAAGAGAGAAAAACGCTGTGCGCAAGCTCAATTATTGATCAAAAAAATTTTAAAAAAATATTTAAGCCGTTACTAATTCTATAGAATATGGAACTGTTCAACGATTTTGAAAAATCCAAAAGTCACCTTTTTTTGGACCACCCTAATGTATATATATACATAAATATTTCAAAAGTATGGAGTGTTAATTAAATTTTTGTTGTATAATTAAAAATTTATAGTTTCTTTTAGCAATTAAATTCAGCTAAAGAAGAGTAGCAAATAGAAATAACAAAAGTATTTAGTGCTTCCGTTCATGCTGTCTGCAAGTAGAAAATATATATGTATAATAAGGTGATCGTGAAATTTCATATCGCTTGAGTGACACATGCGTATATGTAAATAGATATACATATATACTTACCATATATTCTTTGTCCAATTAATTGAAGCAATTTATTTATTTAATAGTTTAATTATCATTTAAATAAATTAGTCAATAAAAGGTAATTAATTAACTATTATCAATTATTTAATATTATGTCAATTAATTATTTATTTTTAATAAAATTAATTAATTAATTATTATTAATTATTTAATATTATATCAATTAATTATTTATTATTAAACATTTATTATTAAATAATATTAATTAGTTATTATTAATTTTAATTATTTATTTTTAATAAAATTAAGTAATTATTGTTAATCATTTACTATTAATAAAATTAATTAATTTAAATAATTTTAATTAAAAATAGAAGTTAAATGTTTATATTAATGTTTACATTTTTAATTGTTATAAAAATAGAAAATTGCATAAGAATATAATATTGGATAATAATATATGTTTCCTTAATATAATAAGATTAACGTTGTTAGTAAATAATGATGCTCAATATATAATTATTAGTGTGTTAAAATTGGAAGATTAGATATTAGTTTTTAGTTAGATTACGCGTGGTTTCTTTATAATTTGAAGCAAAAAGTATATCGAAAGGGCACTGCCAGCTATTCCGATTAGAGATAAACTCCTAAATAAATCACGATAGAAACTGGAGTGAGTTTGCCTTTGATGCATACTTAAAATTTTCAATTTATTTTCTACTTCAGCAAGTGGTGTTCCTTCGGAAAGATCCCAATTGGTAGTTTCAAATAATTCGTCTTTCATTAAAAATTCGTTTAACAATGGCAGATTATCCAGTTTTGTAGTATTTGGTAATAGTGTTGAAATATTTAAGTTCAAATCAGGTTGGTAAAGATATTCTATGCCATTATTATGAATCGATGTTCCAGTTAAAGTAATATAAGAATTTCTGACCACACAAGTGTTTCCAAGCCGTAGCAGTCCAAACCCAGAGATTTTAATTTGCTTTTCATAATTGTTAGGACATGTAATGGTCATAGTTTCTTGAATACGTGTAGAAAACAACCATCCTCCTAAAGTAGTAACTTGGTTCCAGTATGTTTTAATATTGGTTTTTATTCGAATATCACACAGGTTCAAAATGTTGTCGTCTGGTTCGAGTAACAACTGGCTTTCACATGTTTTTAATGCACTTGCTTCATAAATTGGTTGATAATTTTTACAGATGCTGTAAGTATTAGTATTTAAACAAGTGTTGAGAGATTCTTTGTCCATGTAAATATAAGAGCGTCGGTCTTCTGATAAGGCTATATAGGGTGTTTCGGGGATAATATATGCGGAATAGTTTTGAATTTTAGAGTTTTGTGGTACAGGGTACGAATGAATTTTATATAATTTATAGGTGTTTTTATTTAATAGTAGAATATCTACTAAGATCAAAAGTTTTTCTTTATAAAATCCAATTTTTGTCCTTGCAATAGTGGAAAGTTCTTCTGCCAAAATTCTAGATCCCTGAATGGGAAAATCATAATTTTTATTAATTATTTGTAATTTGGTTTTGATATTTTGTAATTGTTCGGTGGTTAATAATGATGGGTGTTATTTTCCTTCTCTTCCAGATAAAATAATTTTTATTACTTGATTTACGGCATGGAGGAAATGGTCCAGTTTTGATTTAATACTTTGGGTCCATTGAGCTAGATAGTTAAAATATTGTTTTCGATTTAAAGATTCAGTCATTGAATTTAAATTTTTCAAATTAGCTCTTAAGTGATTTAAGACCTCTGAGTGTCGGTCAGCTTGTTCATGCAACTTTTGTAAATCAGAGCGAATAATATGTGTCTGCTGTCCAATTAGGTGTGTCAGATTTTGATTTAATTCAGAAAGTTCGTCAATGGCTTCGTCGTAAGTTTCTCCATCCTTGGTGGTTAAAATACCTATTATAGGTCTTAATCCTTGTCCAATAAAGTCTAATCAAGACCTACGTTTTCTAATGGTTGCAGGTAAATTTTCTAAATCCAATGTAGTATCCTTGAGAGTGATAAGAAGATTTGTAGCATCCTGAAAAACGTTGTTCGCTTGGATAATTTTTTCTTTTAGGATATCAGGCCTTATTGTTTGTTCGCAAGGTTCAGTATGTGGTACTGCACAATTATTATACACAAGGTCAATTTCTCTATTCAGTTCCTTCATTGGGAAATTCTTTTCCAATTTCTTTATGTCAAGAAAAATAGTAAGTCTCCAATAGGTTTCGGTAAATTTTAAAGTTTTTTGTCTTTCATAAAACAGTCCTGGGTTTTTATCAAACATTGTAATTTGATACCTTTCAGAATTTGCGTATATCGTTGAAAATAGAATAATTAAATTCCATTGTAAAAACATTGTTATCTGCGAAAAATAGAAAAACAATATTAATTCGAATACATAAATTTATATATGACCATATTTACGCATTTATTAAGTATGTAATTGGTTTTAAATGATGTAACACGGTAAATATGTAGGCATGTGATGCCTTTAAAATTTGTTTATTTATTTTTATTTATGTTTATAATTTTTGTTGATAGGTTTTCATAGTCCTCAGCATAATTTATCAATTATATATTTTTTTATTATGTGTATGTAGTATACATAAATGCGTTCCTGTTTCCTATAAATAAGATAGTAAAAAAAAATTATTAATATTGGTCAATTAGTTCAACAGATATTTGTGTTCTTTTTACTGTTGTTCAACAGCCACCGCGAAGAAGAAGGTTTATTTACCTTGATCGCACGCGGCAGGTGAGATGCGGAGAGTACTCCTGCTCTCTAGCTAAGGGTATACGCTGGATGTTGTAGGAGAGTCCGCGCGAGCCGGGAGGGGAAGAAAGAGTACGCAAGAAATCGGAGCGAGAAAACAAGTGCTTGAATACGTACGCAATATAGTGCTTAGCTATAGCGACGGGACAGCGACGAGTTCAAGAATAAGAGCAATTATTTAGATACATTATAAATATGATTTTTAATGTATTTCATGATTTCTTTTAGGATTTGACATTTATTGTTTTACCTATGAAAATTTAAGTGTTTTAACAGTAGATATTTTAACGATTCTAACTTTTATGGTACATATAAAATAAGTTAATAATAGTAAAGAAAATAACATAATTTAGATTACTATTCATTTTAAAATAGTTTAATTATCTCAAACAGGGATTTTATCTTCGTTACTAGAAACATAGTTCCAATTAATGTTTTCTAAATCTTGTAACCATCGAAAGTTCGTAAATCCTGTTGATATTGTTTCTAGCCACTGTGAATTGTTGCTCTCGTCGTGGAAAAATATAGGGTTAACATCTATAATATGTTTATATCTTCTTGCGGCATGTACGATAGCAAGGCTTCTTTTTTCATGATAATTATACAATCTTTCAGGTCCAAAAAAGATTCTAGAAGAGTTAACAAGAGGTAGAAGGCAATTACTGTGATATTCAGAAAGAAATATTTTAAGTCCTGCTTCATACATAATAATTTGTAATAACATTTTTCCCTCATAATTTGGAGATTTATGGTAGAAAGTTAGTTCTGGCATGGAATGGGATACAAATTCATGACAGCTTGTAATTGATCGAAATAATTTGATTCTTGATGGATCAACTGGGATAACTCGATATAGCAATGTATTAAAAATAGTAGTTAATATACTTTTATGTTCATTAAAAGTAGGACTTGCCACTATTATTCCTAAAGGAAGGAGAATCAGATTATCTTCCTTCCATCTAGGAAGTGTTTCTTGCAATAACTTTAAAAACGTTACTTGGGAGCCTTTAATTGAGGGGGACAGAGACGTAAATTGATATTTTCCTACAGGGGTGGTAAATGCAGTTTTCGGCGAGTCTTCTTTGTTGATGCTTATATAACCGTACAATTCTTCCATTTCTAAAATAGAAAAATACTGATTTTTATCTATTGTTTCTCTGATCTTAGCAATTTTTTCATAAGCAGGGCTAGCTGAAATAATTTTTCGATTCAGGGTGTTAAAAGGTACACTTATTCGCCATCGTGGTTCATTTGTTGGTGTTACTATTTGTCAAGAAACGGTTATTTCGTTATTATATTTAGAATCCGATGCAGTTATAACTCCCATTGTAAGAAGTGTGTTAATTTGGGTAAGTGTACCCGTTTGTTGTGGTGCAGAGAATTATGTGATTTTCTTGTAAGATCTTCTAAACACTCTTTCGTTTTTTGTTATTATTTTATGCTCCATTTGGGTTCTAAAAGAAGCATTAGTAAGAGAGCCGATATAATTCTTTATTAACTGAACTGCAAATATTACTTCATCTGTATCTAGTTCTTCTAGTCCCAATTTGTCATATATTTTAGTCTATTCGGGGTTTAATGAAGTGTCAGGTTCCTAATCGTTCATTGTGAATTGTGAATTGTGCTGAAAATAAAAATTTTACTCACAATTTTATATAAGAGTCCCTATTTTATTTCATTTTAATTATGTATTTTTGTTATAAAGTACAGATTGTTAGTTTACCACTCTTTTTTGTTTCTTTGAAATCGGTTGATATGGTTATGTAAATATTAGTTAGAAAAGAGAAAAGTTAATATTTTCGGAATGTTAGCGATATTTAAAATCAGCAGCATTGTGGTTTATTCATAAACGAGCTTAATTTTGTCCATATGCTTTTGAAAACGTTGTCCTTTATCACCTTCAAGGATGACGTTATGTTTGTTAGTAATGTCTATAATTTTATAGGCTCCATGGTATCGTTTTTCAAATTTATGGGTTCTAGGTTCTTCAAGAATATAAGCTAAGTCTCCTATTTTACCTTGGAATTCATTGCAGTTCCTATCGTATTTTACTTTAGAACGTTCCTTAGCTCGAATTAAATTTTTAGCTGCCAATAGCTTTATTTCATTTAGCCGTAAGAATAGTTCTCGAAGATAGGTTCCATATGTTATTAGTTTTTCGTCTGGCGGAAAAGCTGTCGGAGCTCGAGCAATTTTTCCGAAAACTAATTCGTATGGTGTAAAATTAGTACCTTCATGTACAGAGGTGTTATATGAAAACATAGCAAAAGGGATGAGACGGTCCCAGTCGTCGAAAACTTTAGAGTAATGTTTTATAAATTCTACAAGAACCGTGTGACTTCGTTCTAGTGACCCGTTTGATTGTGGACGATAGCCTGACGTGGTTAATTGTTTTACTCCGAATATACGACATAAATGGTTCATTAATTTGCTCACAAAACTGCCTCCTTTATCGGTTAGTATTGCTCGAGGGGCACCAAACTGGGCAAATAAATTTTTAGCAACAGCATGCGCTATGGAGGTGGTTTTTATGTCAGGGACTGGTACTGCGATACAGTACTTGGAAAGATTGTCTTGTATGGTCAATATGTAGCTGTTACCATCTGGAGTGGTTGGCAATTTTCCAACTGTATCGAGAGAGACTTTGTCAAATGTGTCTATCGGTGTATCCGTAATCAACATAGGTTCTCGTATTCTAGATCTCACTATTTGTTGTTCTTGACAAGGTTTACAATGTCTAATGAATTCTACTACATCATTTTTCATACCTTCCCCAACAAAGCGCTCTCTAATTCTGCGATAGGTTTTTGTCATACCTTTATGGCCGCCTACGAGGCTATTATGTATTTCAGAAATAATTTTTAAGCGATTTTCTAAAGGCGGGACTAGTACTTTGCCATAACATAAAGTTATTGTAGTCACATCTTCATAAAATATTTCTGATAAAAGTTCTGAGAGATGGTTTGGCCTAATATTTTCCAAATAGTTTCCTGATAAGGAGAATCGTAATGTTTTGGCATCTTCTTTTGTCGATAATGTTTTTAGGTTTTGAAGGGTGATTCGTAGGTTTTCTAGTTTTAGTTTATCGCTATGTTTATTTTTTATTATAACTATAAATATTTTATAACTTCCTCGTGGTGTGATCAAAATTTGTCCTAAGTTTGGAGCTTGCAATTTTATTTCTTCGGGATCTATTATTCCTAGATCAATTAGTAGTTTATCTATTGGAGTCAAAAATTCACAGTTTGCAGAAGTGAAGTGAACGTAGTTGTCTCTTTTATAAGTAAGATTTTCTCTGCATGGTTGGGTTATTACGTTTCTTGCATATAATCCTTTCGTTAGTGTTCTGTAGTCAACACCAGTTAACTTATCCGGGCCCTTAGGGGGTTCTGGAGTGTGTAAAAGTGTTAAATCTTGTGTTACCTGTAATTCAGACTGCATTTCATTAGTTTCGGGGATTTCTTCCATGTACAATTTACGAGGTTGTTTTGGCTTTGTTTTTATTACAATATTATTGTCTTTTTCTTCCTCTTCTTCCTCTTCTTCTACAATAGTGTGAGGTAAAGAAAATTCACGAGGAAATGGCGTAGACCGGGCTGTGGGTTGGGTTACTGTAAGAGGAGTATTCAAGTCGTCAGGAACAGGAGTTGTTTCCCGATATGATTGAGAACGATTTAAAACAACTTCATTGTTTTTAATTTTACTGATTTCGTTAGTGTCTTGATTCTTTCTTACATTATCGATGTTGTCTTCTTCAGCTTTTAATCCGGTTTGTTCTTAGGTTTGTTTGATTAACTGCTCAATTCGTCTTTCTAATTCTTCGTCTTCGTTTTCCGTGTCGTATGGGTCCAAATCTTCGAGAGCAGTTAATAGTTCTTCATCTTGTTCACCCTCTAATAGAGCTTCACATGGGATTACAATAGGATCTTCGATCTGATTTTCTTCTAGTATACCTTCATGATCTTTTAATGATTGATTAAATTTTTCGAAAGATTTTTGTAGCTCCTCTCTTAGTTGTTGTCGAGTCTTGTTTAGAATAGACTTGTTCAAGATCTGATTATCATCTTCGCTTTCAGTATCAGAATAAGATTGTGAAGGTCCTTCCAAAAGAATAGGAATAAGTTCCGCATCTGTTATTGGTTCTATTGGAACTTGAACTTGCTCTTCTTCGTCACGAAAGAACGACTCTTTGGCGCCAAAAGCTGGGGCGCTTTTCAGTGGGATTGGAAATTTTGCGGAATCGGCGGTTGCATCTAAGCTTGGAAGTACGCTTCTTTTTCTTTTCCAAATTGGGATGTTTAAATCCGCTTCTTCTTCTTCTTCATCAGACTCGGTTTCTTCAATTTCATCTTCTTTTTCTTCGTCATCTACATCTTCCATTGTTTCTAAAGTACACTTTTCCTTAGCTTTACGCGGGTGTCTTGTTGCAATCGAGCTAACATTAAATTTAGTTAATGGTTTACATGTAGGAGGAGGAACAATTTTAGGTCTTTGCCTTAATTTAGATTTAACATGGTCATTTCTTATATTTTGAAGAACTTGGGAATCTGGGATGGAACTGGATGTAGAAGTTGTTGATGTGGAGGTTGTTTTAGGTTTTAAAAGAGGTTTTGTTTTTGGAACAATTTTGGTTGTACGAGGAATAGTGGGGTTAGTTTATTTTTTTTTTTTTTTTGATTGTATTTTTGCTAGAAGTTGATGGTTCTTGTAAAGCTTTCTTAGCTGCTCTTGTCATCATAAAAACTTTTGCATGTGAATCATTAATTTCAATAGGGTTCCTTGACAAGGCATCTGCATTGGAGTTTAATTTACCGGGTTTATACTTAAAGGCATATTGATAATCCCTTAATTTCAAGCGCCATCTCACTAATCTTTGTCCGGGATCCTTAATGCTATCTATCCAGCGTAAGGGCTCATGATCGCTTACTAGTAAAAACTCTCGCCCATATAAGTAAGAACGAAAATATCTCACGGCGTATAAGACTGCAAGACATTCCTTTTCTGTTGTAAAGTAGTTTTTCTCGGCTCCCGTTAAGATTCTTGATAAATAAGCTACCGGATGATCAAAACCGTCTTTTTCTTGGCTCAATACTGCACCAATGGCATAATCTGAAGCGTCGGTGGTTAGAGTAAATCTTTTGTTAAAATCAGGATACTGTAAGATAGGTTCTTCACATAATGCATTTCTCAAAGTTGTGAAAGCTTCATCATGTTCAGAAGTCCAAACGAATCTCTTTTCTTTTTTTAAAAGGTCAGATAAGGGTTTTGCCTTTTTTGAAAAATCCTGTATAAACCTGCGATAGTACCCTGCAAGTCCGAGAAATTGTCTAATGTTTCGTACGTTTTTGGGAATAGGAAAATTTTTCACTGCCTCAATTTTTTTGGGATCTGGTTTTAAACCATCTTTACTTATTATATGGCCTAAATATACTACTTCCTGTTTTAAAAATTCGCATTTTTCGGGTTGCAGTTTTAAATTGGCAGCGCGTAGTTTAGAAAAAAGCCTTTTAATCTTTTTATCATGTTCAGTTAAACTTTTAGCATAGACAACGATGTCGTCCAGATAAACAAATAATTCAACCCCTTGAAGTCCTCTAAGGACTTGATCCATAAGTCGTTGGAAAGTAGCAGGGGCATTTTTTAATCCAAAGGGCATTCGAATATACTCGTAATGTCCGTTTAGAGTAGAAAATGCTGTTTTGGGTCGATCTAGTGGGTCGGTTTCAATTTGATGGAAGCCACAAGCTAGATCGAAAGTCGAGAAATATCTAGCTTCTCCTAAATGATCTAATATATCTGTGATATTAGGCAGAGGGTATGCATCTCCTATGGTTTTCTCATTTAGGGGTCGAAAATCTATTACTAGACGCCATTTTTTGTTACCTTGCGCGTCAGGTTTTATCGGTACTATCTATAAGGGTGAATTGTACGGTGAATTGGAAGGTGCTATTGTTTCTTCGGAAAGCATTTTAGCGAGTTGTCGGTCAATTTCTTCTCTTTGAATTGGGGGAAAACGATATTGTCTCGTATTAATGGGAATATCGTCAGTAGTGGGAATTTTATGACGAACTAAGGAAGTGGAAGTAAGGTTATCTCCTGGAAGATAAAAATCGTTTTGAAATTCGGTAATCAATTCTGTCACATGTTGAGTTTCTTCTGGGTTCAGATGGTCTAACCTAAGTTTATCCAAAATAGCTTCAGTTCGGTCAGAAGTTGCTGATATTGCTTCATTAGATTCAAAGCATTCAAGGTATTCGTCTCCTGGTAGGTTATGGTATTCGAAAGGTATCAATTCTTGGGGACCTAGTTCAATGCCAACATCGTCGTTAGTAGTGTTTATTGCTAGCACATAAGCAACTCTATTGCGATTTGTTACCGCGGCTTCGCCTATATAGACTCCAGGAATAGTGGGAACTAAAGGGAGATACCCTTCCTTAATTTCAGGATTTAATACGTCAATAGGAATGGATTTTCGCATTCTTGCTTGAATTTTAAAGATTTTTGGTGTCTTTATTTTAGTGGGTTCGGGTTCTAATGACTCTTGATCAATAAAGGGTATAGGTTTGGTTGGATCTGAGTGGGTGACGATGGTGTTGTGCCAAAACGAAATTTCGGTTTTTTCTTGCCTAAGGTAATTTCTTCCCAATATACCATCGGTTTCAACTGGTTTAGTTTAATTATATTGACAGGTGGAGAGTTAAAGGGTTTGGGATTATAAATCCTATTTGTTTGTTTATGAAAAGGTGGAAATTGTTGTGGGTATAAGGGGTAGAGATTTGAGTATGGATAATAAGGATAAGGGAACGGGTAGGGTTGATATTGGGGGTTTGGAGGTTGAAAATGATGGTTTTTTAAAATGGTCACTGGGGGTTGTTGGTTGTTGGTTTGATTGAATGTAGGTGTTGGATTTTGATTCATAATTGGTCTAGGGCTTGAGCTTCTATCTCGCATTGGGGCTGAAAAGTGTTGGTCGTGTCTTGATACGCGATAAGCACTAGGCCTGTTAAATTGCTCTCTCTGGCGCGTTTCTACGTGCAAAGCTACCTGTAATGCTTCTTGCAAGTCTTTTGGGTTTCGTACGTCTACGTTAGTGGACATATCGTCTGGAAGTCCACGGATGAAGGCCTCTAATGCGCAATCTCGCATTGGTGCACACATTGTTTTTGCTTCTGCTTTATATTTTTCTTCTAACGCTGCTTCAGCGCCTGAGCATAAGAGAGAAAGCCTGTCATAATATTCGTTAACACTTTCTCCTCTTCTCATCCTAATGGAGGCTATTTCTTGTAAATACCAAGGATATGATTTCGATGGTAAAAATCGTTTCTTTAAGTGTTGTATTAAATCTTTTAAAGTGTCAATTTGGAGGTTTTCGTACGCTATCTCGAGCAGCTCCTTTAAGACGGCCTAAAATAGCTTGTACATACTTCTTTTGGCTTGTAGCAGGGACATATGCTGCCCCATTTTGTATGTCTTGTATAAAGTCTCGAACACGCATATTTTTTCCATCAAAATATTGCACGTTTAATATGCCTTGCTGCAACGCAATGCATTCCGCTACGTTCGTAACCATTTCGGTAGTGATGTTATGGTCAATTTCAGTGCCCAATATTCCATCATTGTCACCTTCGGTTTCTGTTCCGGCGTTAGGCATGTTTGTTTGGTTATATGAGTCAACGTATTCTATAATATGTTTATTTCTTTTTCCACGTGGTGACATAAATTAAAAACGCATAAAGGTTCTTTGTCCTATTGGCCGAATAAAAAAAAATCAAAACTAACTGCTTGAATTTAAAATTTAATTTTTTGATTTGTTAGGATTGCGTTTGTATTTACACGGAAAGAAGAAATCTTAAGAATATTTTAATATTCGTGTTAAAATGTTGGACGAAAGTGACAATTTGTAATATTTTTTTGATTTCCTAAAGTTTTTTTTAAGATATCTTAGCAATTTTATTTTACGTATAATAAAACGTTTAAGACGTATTAAAAGAATTACTAATGATTATTTTCATCAAATAGTAAAAGGAATATTTTTAAAAGTATTAAAATTAATATTATATGTCATGAAATAACCATTATACAGAATCTAAACTTTTTTAATACTTATAAGAAAAATGATCGGAGAGAGTTTTTAAGTCGAGTTTAAGAAAATTATTATACAGTTTTAAACATATTGATGAATTGCGCAGGCGCAGTAAAATATATCACGTCAAAAGATTCTATGGAAATCGTTCTATGGAAGTTTCATATGATCACTATTATAAAATCTTTTTATCTGAAATTATTTTGTAACATCAAAATAATTGTTTTTTTTTTAACTTTGAAACTAACACAGGGTAGAGGTACAAGTTATTGGACATTTAGTGAGAATGCCATTTTTTGAGAATTGCGCATGTATTTATGGAAGATTTATTCGTTGGAACACATATACATTAAGTGTTTCTGTAAATGAACAAATTTTTGTTGAAGTTAAATATTACATGTTAAAAAAAATATAAGGAAAATAAGCAGATAGTAACCTGTTCTAGTTATTGAACTCGAAAACCATTGAAGATCCAGTTATTATTATTAATTTTCTAATTTTCATGAAACTGCAATTTTTAATTACTCACCATATAAAAAATATAATTGTTCACACTTTCACTAAAAAATGTTACATGAAAATATGAGTTTTCTAGTTCAAGAATCAAAATAATGCATTTGGACTAACTTTTCTTCTGACTGCCTGTTTCATTCCTCTTTAATATTTTCTACGTACATAAATATTATCAGTTTGCAATTATGATACTTTAAAAAGCACAACTAAATGTATAGAAAACTGATGTTAATATCTCATAATTGAAAAAATGACAGTTATGCTTTTTTACCTTTCAGCCCGAATTTATCAGTATTGTTGCACACAAATATCTTATATTTTGGAAAAAAATTCTCTAAATTATTATAATTAAATTTATTCTTTTTGTTTTAAATAAATTTGTTGTTTTTTTTCAAAATTTAAGACAAATTCTTATAGCTATATACTACAATACTATAATACTTATAGCAATACTTAAACCGATAAATCCTAACAAAAATTATCGACATTATCGGATCTAGTTTATTTCAATATTATATATGCACATATTTAATATACATTTTACTCTACAATCTGTATCTACTATAGTAAGAATGTCTTCTACTATTTTACGAATCCCCGTAGCGAGCGTTGCGTGGTTAGTTGGTTAGGGTTGCGTATTGTTATTGCTAGGGTCGTGCGTTCAATTCTCGCCGTTTCGGGGATTTTTTCTGTTAGGCAAGCGATTATAAGGTATAAATAACCGTAAGTGATTATAATATATGTGTAAAGTGGTGAATGAAAAACGAATTCTGAAATTAACCTTAAGAAATACAATATAACTCCAAAAACCTCTACAATTGATATAAAAAATAAATCCTTTTTTTTTGTCAAATCCGACGTTTTAAGACAGTATTGTAATTTATTTTATACTGATCTAACGAAATTACTATACTGTCTCAAAAAATTTTCAATGAATATAAGGATTCAATATTTCATTGGAAGATAAATCATTTTAAAACAGTATTGTAATTTATTTCACACTGTTTCAAATTTTCTTTATATTTATCTTTATTTTCTTTATACTTTATCACAAAAGTTTGAACGGGTTAAATTAAGATATAGTATTAAATTTTTCTTAAAACTGGCACTTTCGTCCAACATTTTAACACGAATATTAAAATATTCTTAAGATTTCTTCTTTCCGTGTACGACAAGATGAGAGTGTGTGGCCACGTAGGAAATAAAATTCGCAGCAATTCGTCCACTTGAACAATTTAATTTTAGGTTTGATTGGGTTTTCAGAAAGGGGTGATATGGCGAAAATTTCAACAGGTTTTTTCGATTTTTCTTCGCTGAAGTAATAAACGCTATTTAAGGATTCTAATATTTTTCTGGCAGCTGAATGTTCCGAAAAAAATAATTCGTCTTTCGCCGTTTCCGGTTTCTTCAAAATAATTATTTTCGTAAAAATCCTCAACCACGCATTTCATAAAAAATATTCTTTCATGTGTCGGGCCAGTTTTGTGGTGTAGCGAATAAATGGGTTTAGAAAAGTTGTACTCCGCGGTCAATTCCTCGAGGGTTGATTTTAGATACTCTAAAGTTTTGATATCTCCTTTTGGGAAATCAAAATTGGTAACGAACTCTAATTGTGGTAAAGTTGAATTAATAACCGTTTTATTGGGAAACATAGAACAATCTTATTTAATTACCAAGTATAACCTTATTTCGTTTTAAAAATTCAGTACATTCGCGAAGTTCTTGTTTCAATTCGTTGTACAATACTTCGAAATCTTGTTTTATTTCGGGGTGTACTTCAAGGTATGAATCAGGGCAGTCAATAAATAATTTCCCCTTTATTTCCTTCCACTTTCGATTAATAATTCTTTTCTTGCAAACTTTACTATATCTTTTTCCGTTACTTATTTCCATAAAAAATTTTGTTTTGTTTTATTTACTGGAATGCTCTAAAATTTTGTAGATATATTTATTATTTGGTTTTAATCGATCCTTAAGATAACTTAAAATCTAAACACGAGTGCTTGCCCTACTCAAGTGTCAAAAAAAAATAAAAGCACCTTAAATATATTACTTATATCGATGAACACGAACAACAATTAGTTCAAGTGTTCAAAGAACTAAATTAAAATTTAATAACTTAAAATCTACAATATAAAAATAATAACTTAATATCTAGACACGAGTGCTTGCCCTACTCAAGTGTCAAAAAAAATAAAAGCACCTTAAATATATTACTTATATCGAGGAACACGAACAACAATTAGTTCAAGTGTTCATAGAACTAATCTTAAATTTAATAACTTAAAATCTATAATATAAAAGTAATAACTTAATATCTAGACACGAGTGCTTGCCCTACTCAAGTGTCAAAAAAAATAAAAGCACATTAATGATTAAACCAAACAACAAAAAGTATCGATTTTTTTTTTTTTAAATTGTATATTATAGCGGTAAATAAAACTTATTTTGGGTAAAATTGCAAGTTTAAGAACGCTTGACGATGGTTAAGAAAAAATTTCCATTAAAATTTAATATCCAATGATGTTCAATGTCGGGTAAAATATGTTTTCATTTGCAATCAACAATATAATATCCAAAATAATAAATCGTTGTTTATTTAAAAACTGTTGAGTTCAATTTCGAACAGGCACGCAAATTCATGTAATTCTCTAACAATTACACATAAGATCAAATAATAAAATTTTGATAGACAAGAGTAATCAGAATGATGGTTTTCAGTGTTTTAGTCTTGTTAGAGATAGAAAGATAAAAAGCCTGAAAGTTGTTTTATTCGAGAATAATGTCAAAATTTGGCAAAAATATCCCACCGCTGCCACCAGAAAATTTGCTAACTGTCACGTTTATCATAAGTTAAAAATTTGATAGTAAAAGGGCGTTATTAATCGATGACCAATCGATATGTTAAAAAATATATGTCATCTCTTTTACCCAATCTAGAATTATACTATTTTAATTATCCAATTAGATTTGACTTAGTGGGAGAAAGAATAGAGAAGTTAAGTGGGAGTACAATGCATCGGAAGCTCATTTCTAGAATTATATCGAGGTCATTAAATAAATTGAGAATAAAATTATAATATAATATTATGCAAAAATCGCGTTTTAAAATATTATTTATATTTGTTTATAATAAATAAGATTTTATCAATAATGACCTCTTTTGTAGTTTTTTTGCTTTAAAAACAAAATTATTCATCAAGTATTTATGTACATATATGTACGAATACTTATATACTCAATAAGTATTTCTCACATTCAATAAGCATATTCACTCACATACACGTGTAAAGAAAAACATGGTTTAATTGATTGTTTAAACAATAATAGTAAAAGTTTGAACAATCAATTTCTCAATAGCTTAGAATTTTACAATATTGAGCTCGGCTATTTCTTATGCATCTTTTAAGATAAATAGAAGGCATAATGCATCGAGGTCAGCTCAGAAGTTACCAAGCGTATTCTTCTTTTTCTCATATTCTTGATCGGTGCGATGCGTTTATTGTTGCTTAGAGTGTCGCGTTTTGATCGCATGCCTATGACATAGTTTATTATTTGCACGCTTGGTACCTCCGAGTTGATGATACATATATGCATCCACAGACGTATCCGCGTATACGCATATATATTGATACGTATCTGGATGGTAGAAAAATATGCTGCTACCTCAAATGTTATACCATACATATGCGTATACAGGTATCATACCTTAATTTAGTTAAATGAAAAGAAAAAATTACTGCAAACGTAACAATATAAAGTATTTTTAGACCAAAATGAGTCAAGAATAGTAAAATACTTGAAAAAAAATAAAATACAATGAATAACAGCGATTTAACAGCCAGATACAAAAATACATTTTTTTGGTCGAGTAAATATTTATTTATTTTTTAAAATTTAAGTTTTAATGAAAAAGAGAATGGAAGCAGGAATTTTAAAGTTTTTCACCTGTTACAAAAATTACCACAAATGGAACAATGAAGTACTCGTCGTAGTATACAGCGTCCTGATATAGGAGAGATTGGCCATCAATGTACCAGTTTCTTCAATGAACCATTTCAATTTTCTCAGAAACAATTAAATAAAAATTCTCCTAATTTTAAATATAAATGAAGTTTGCGTAAATACACTACGTCCATAAATTTGAGACGTGTGGATTTATTCTTTACAGAGAAAACTGAAAAAAACTGTTTTTGATGCACTAAAGAAAAAATTTACCTAAAATACAAACCCGTTTTTTAATTGAAATAAGGCAATTTAAAAATAAATGTACTTACGATTTATTTTGTTTTGGGCCTTAACTACAATATTCTAATGAGATAAAGATTTTGAAATATTGGATTAAGTTATAAAAAACCATTTTTGTTCCAAATGTCATGTTGATTCAATGTACCGGGGAACAATGAACCACCTGGAATTTCAGTGTATTTTTGATTTCTGGAGTGGTATGCCTGATTATAAAACTAGGCATGCGTACAGCATGTTACAGCAATTGTTATCAGTACTTTTCTCAACATAGCAGAACTAAAATGTCATTTTAGCTAGTTTACTTAAATTTGAGGTATATTTATGTTATACATTATCAATTAAAAAGTGTTAAGTAATAATTTTTTATAGTATTTGAGAGAAAATAAGTTTTTTTACAAAGTGAAAATTGCAATATTATTATTGTTGAACATTTTTAGTGTTTTTATAGAGGTGGTTCATTGTGTACCCAGGATGTTGAAAATGAAAATAGCTTGTTAGTTTAGAAAAATCCTAAATTTTATTATTTAATCAAAATAAATCGTGTATAATATGTGTGCATTAATTAGAGAAGTGTTGTAGTTTTATATTGATGCAAAGAAGTGCTTGAAATTGGTAAAATTGAATAAGTACTATGATCTTGAAAAAAAACCCGGTACATTGATGGCCACTCTCCCCTACGTAATTTCCGAATTTTTACGTCGGAAACTACGTAGTAAACGACGTAGTATGAGACGTAATATACTACGTAGTATGCTACGTAGGTTAGAACGTCGCGTCGTGTGTCAATGTATAATTTGGGACGTCGTATACTATTTATTGTTAGGTTGGGTTATGATGTCTTGTACTTCTTCCTTTTTTCATTAAAACTTAAAGGAAAAAAATAATTAAATGTTTTCTCATTAAGGAAAATACATTTTTTATACCTTGGTGATGAATTGCTTATATCATTTGGCAAGCAAGATCTCCCTTGGTCGAGTGCGTTAAGGCGTAATTCACAGTACGGTCGAAATCTAAACATGTAGCCTCAAAATTGGGATTCACGGGTTCGAGCCTTGCAAATCCCAGATATTTCAAATATCAAGTTCCTCTAGATTTTGTAATTTTTTTTTGTTAAATACAAATTTTTATTTAAAGTAAATGCAAAATATACATTCTGCATAATTTTTTAAAGCTTTCTAAACAATAAATTGTTTATTTAAAAAAAAATTTTACGTTTAAATTATCAGTAGGGATACGACGTCGTATACGACGTAGTTTCCTACTTATTGAATTTGGTTTGCGTAGTTTCCGACGTCGTATTCGACGTAGTTTCTGACGTAGTATACTACGTCGTTTTCGGCGCAGTATACTATCCCAATTTCCGACATCCATTTTTCTCAGTGCATTTAAAATAATTTGTATAGAATCCAGTTTATATGAGAAAGAATTTCTATTACCTCCAATTTCTATTTACCATACTTGTAATGTTGCCTAACTTTTGGTTATAGAAATTCTTGTTAAATAGAATTTTCATTTTTCATAGATTGTATAACTCAGAATTTCTGAAGTGTGCCACTTTTTTTTATGGTGTTATTTTTTTGTTTTTTAAAAATTTAATAAGTATTTTCGAACCGAAATACTGTTCTGAAGTTGTTTTGCAAATTTTCAATTTTTTCATGAGTTATTGTTTAAACAATTTTCAAGTATGAAGTTATTAATACATTTTTTTTACCGTTCTATTTGATGGATTTTGATAAAATTTGGTTTAAGTAGTACACAATAACCATGCTTTAGGATAAAAAAAATTAATTTGATGTGCCAAATTTGTTTAAAATAGCAACAATTATTACAAAAACAATAAAAAATAAATTAAACTTTTCATCCGAATTCCGTATTTTTTCTTAGCAATTTAGATTCCCTGTTTTGTTACGAGTAATTTAAAAAAAAGTTAGTATTCTTCATTAGGTCAGAAGTTATGACCATTTTTCTCTTGACGCTCAGCGCGCGAAGACGATACACGGCTACCCATTAACATGGTCCGAAACAAAATTTAACAATTTAAAAAATATTTATCACTATTTTTTTGGGAATATTTAGGCAAATTTTGAATAAATATCATAAATGTAGATTATTACAAACTATTTAATGTAATTTCTAATTTGTTGGAACAAATTATTATTGTTTATTTTTAATTCTTCTTAATTGTTGGCTCACATTTTTTTTAAGAATTAATCTTAGAATTAACCTTATATTAACCCGATTTTTATAAGTGGTCTTACAGCATTGTGATCGGTATATTGTATAACTCAGGCAATGAAGTTTTAATTTTAAAAATTCAAAGTAAATGTTAATTTATATATTTCAAAATTAATTGTTATTAACAGAGACTTAATTTTCAATGTTTAGAGAAACAGCTTTTAAAAAGTTAAAAACCCCTAACTGTGAAATAAAAAAGAATAATCCTATCAAGGCAATATTTTAAATCACGAATTAATTTCTTCTTATTTGAAAATCAATTTCTATTAGACATGTTTCATTTATCAAAATAATGTATATTTAATATTTTTAATATTTTAAAGCTATATTTTAATAAACTCAAACGAATAGTTTTATTAACTTAAAGATAACAATAAATTTTATTATTATAAAATTAATTTTCTTTCTACATAGCACATAAACTTTTTGTAACTTTTTTAACCATTTCTAAAGATCTGAAACTTTCATCAAGTTTGCTGCAAGTTTGGAAACCTCCGGCAAGGTTGCGGCAAAGTTATAGCAGACTTGTGTGGGTTTTCAATGAAGGTAATTTTTAGAATCCCTAAATATGTATTTCTTCTCATTGGATAAATATTATTTATCGATTTGTTTTATTTATTATTATATGTAAAAGATATGAAAAACTAACAGCGCGCTTGCGCGCTATTATATTTTGCTAGTTCATATAGTAATATTGTAAATCTTAAAATTACATCAACAAACATTTTTACTGAACTTTGGATAGTCTTCTTTTAAATCTGACTATGTTAAAGTTTAGATTAATTTTTATTGAATTTTATAATAAAATGTTTTTTAGTGTATGAATCAAAATGAGATTGAAAGTACTTAATGATCTCAAGCAAATAGTATGTGAAAGTGTTAATTCATTTTTTAAATTTCAACTTACATTTAAAATTACAAATCCTGTAAAACATATAACTACGGTACTGGAAAAGAATTGCACCAAACAAACGTAAGTATAAACATTCTCAATTTTATCAATCATGTTTATTAATTTTCTATGTTTATTCACAACATTTTTTATGAGTTTTAACAAACGTTTATCGTTTGTCAAGGTAGATGCAAATGAAATATCAGTGATATCCCTCTTTAAAATTTCAATTAAGCCTCCGACATGAAAAACCTGTATACCCATATTAAAAAATTTATATTGGATATACTTTCGATTAGAGCGTATCCCTGATTTTTTTGGTAGTCTGTATACTTCTATAATTTGATGCTCTGATTACGAAAATTGTAGTTAAATTTTTATGGTAACAACCATAAAAACCGATAAAAAACCGATAAAAATTATGTTTTTTTTGCATTTAACTCCATAATTATGCAAAATTTTAAAAAATATTTTCCACAAAAGTTGTAGATCTCGTCGAAAGAAACATACACCGGAGTCTCGATTTAGTGGACGTTTAATGAGCTCATCGAGAAATCCCGGCTTCTTTTAGTAGCGTACACACAAATCTACCCCCGTAGTCATATGTAATGTGTACCCTATGGGAAATTGCAATCGGCTAGAGCTTGGCCCAAGCTTGGGCCGATCTTGAGCATCGGCAAATTTCCCATAGGGTATAATTGTGCACGTGCCTTGTGCAGCTGCAAATGAACATTTTAGGGCACCGCGCCCACAGATCTGACGATCAATGTACATGGCTGCACCAATCAGAATGCTCTTGACATCACTCTCGATTTTTTGGACAAGCAACCGAACTGTCCACTAAATGGAGACTCCGGTGTATTTTGTCTAATTTTGTACATAAACATGAACAGTTTTTAAAAAATTTTAAAAAATTTAAATCACCATGAATATACATATAATCATATAATATGGTCAGGGTAACATCCCAAGTAGCATTTAGTTTTTGGCAAAAACTATGATTTTTATGGGTTTTTCGAGAATTACCCAGAGAAAATAGTAACTCTTACCTTTCTAATCTAGGGCACTTTAAAAAGGGTAAAAAATGACTTTATAATCAGTCATGACTTTGGAAATATAGAGAGCCGAAGGCTTTCGTTTTTGGCAAAAACTATGTTTTTGATGAGTTTTTTGAGAATTACAACAAGAAAACAGAAACTCTTACTTTTTTAATCCAGGACATTTAAAAGAGGGTAAAAAATGACCCTATAACCAGTCATGACTTTGGAAATATCGAGAGTGGAAGGCTCCCATTTTTTGGCAAAAACTATGATTTTTATGCGTTTTTCGAGAATTACCCAGAGAAAATAGAAACTTATACCTTTCTAATCTAGGGCACTTTAAAGAAGTTAAAAAATGGTGTTTGTGTTTCTTGGATCTTCAGGTTAAGCGATTTCTAATATATTAAAGCTATTTTGGGTAATATATTCTGCAAAAACAAAAAAAAGCATTTGTTTATGCGGTTTACATTAATTTTTTTATAAAAAATAACCAAAAATTGGAAAATCGGCCTCGACAGATTTTTTTTCAATGCAGAGTATTTAAAAAAAAAAGTTTAAATCCGATGAAAATTGAAGTCTCTAGGTTATTTTGAGCCCCGTTTTTTCAATTTTCCCCACTATGCGGTCCTATTATGGGCCTTAATAATATTTAGGGTATAAATAGATTTTCCAGATCAAGGTCCTTAATAGGGAACGGATAGTCTGCTGCGGGAGAAATAGTATAGGGTCCACATAGGTTTACCTTAAACCGAACTTTATGATGCCCTAACTAAAATTCCTGCACAGAAAGTTGGAGACCATTATAATATGTGATCAAATGAGACATAATCTTTGGCCTGAGAAAAAATTAAATAATGAGTTAAAAAAAATTGATTAACTCGGTAAAATACAAATATATTGACTTTTTGTCAAAAAATGCATACAACTTAAAATATTTATTTTTATAATGACAACAACTTGTATTTAATTTTTATTTTCGATTCCCAATATTTTATGAAATAATAGCAAAACATCCTATTGTTATGTCAGTTCCGTTTTTTGCATTTTTCTCGAGAAATATTCACTTTTAGCAAAAAATGCTGACAACATGAAAAATGTCTTTTTCTAGGAACTACAACTTTGATCTAAAACATGTTTTAAAAATTTTAATATTTTATAAAATAATAGCAAAAAACCGTGAATTGTTATGGTAGTTTTTTTTATGGTTTTTACTAAGATAATAAAATTTGCGTCGATTTTCACTATTATTCTCGAAATCAGTGCATTAAGATTAAATACACCAAGTTTTTTTCAAATCCGAGGTGCGCTCTAATCGGAAGTATAGCATTTATATTTATTTGAAAATTTTTATATTTTACAGGGAAAGAAATTAATCACAGAACTTAAAATAAGTTGAAATCCTAATTCTAGAGAAATAAAAATATCTAAATTAGACATTTTGTAGCGAGTACCCATACAGCACCAGATATTTCTTGAATCTTTCCTAAACCCTGCAGTGAAGGTTTGCAATATTGCAATTCGCAGTTCAAGGAACTTTAGAAAAAGAAGCAAAATGTCCACATACCAAGAAATATTAGTAACCTATGTTGCCTGAATATTTTAATTCAATGTTCATGAAATAAGGTGCATGAATATCTCCCAAATCTTATTTGGCCTAAATCTTAGTCGGCCTAAATCTTATATGGCCTGAATCTTATTTAGCCTAAATCTTATTCAGCCTAATCTTATTTGGCCTAAATCTTATTTAACCTAGATCTTATCAGGCCCAAAGCTTATCTCTCATAAATTTTACTCAACCTAAATATTATTTAACCTAAATCTTATCTAGCCTACAACTTATTTAGCCTGAATCTTATCTAGCCTAAACCTTAATTGCCCTAAATCTTATTTGGACTAGATCTTATTAAGCCTAAATCTTATTTGGCCAAAATCTACTTTGGCCAAAATCTTATTTGGCCAAAATCTTATTTGTACTAAATCTTATTTGGCCTTAATCTTATTTGGCCTAAATCTTATTAGACCTAAATCTTTATTTACAATTAGCCTAAATCTTATCTAGCCTAAATCTTATTTGGCCTAATTTAACAATGACAAAAAATTGTAAAAAAAATTTACAATAGAAAAATTATGCTAAATCAGAGTAGTAGAGCTATACCGGTCCGGGAACAGTTACCGACCGAGAAAATTGCTAAATCTGTAATCCTGCAGAAATCTGTTTTACCGACCGAGTGTAGGAATCTGCATTACCCTAGTTACCGACTTTGGCCGGTAGGTGGCGCTGTTTTGGGGGATTCCCCTGAATTTGCATATCATTTGCATACCACCCACCTAATTTGCATACCACCCACCACCCACTCACCTAATTTGCATACGCTGTGAATTGTTTTTAACCCTTTCCTGCAGACTAATTTGCATACATCCAACCTAATTTGCATACGCTGTGTATTGTTCGAGGGTTAATTTGCATACCACCCACCACCCACTCACCTAATTTGCATACGCTGTGAATTGTTTTTAACCCTTTCCTGCAGACTAATTTGCATACCACCCACCACCACCCACCTTACTTGCATACACATTGAATTTTGGCCTCATTTTGCGATTTGCGCATGCGCGTTTTCAAATTTTACCCACACTTTTTAGGTTGTTGTACGCGGGGTTAGCGAGGAATCTGTTTTACCATGGTTACCAACATTTTACCGACATTTTCCAACAGATGGCGCTGTTGGTGGGGAATCCCCTGTTGTTGTACGCGGGGTTAGCGAGGAATCTGTTTTACCATGGTTACCAACATTTTACCGACATTTTCCAACAGATGGCGCTGTTGGCGGGGAATCCCCTGCTTTTTGAAATTGTAGCATCAGTTGATGTTTTACGCATGCGCTTTTTTAAATTTTTCTTTCATTTTCAGCCATCTTGTTGGAGGGGATTTCAAATTTTACCCCCACTTTTTTACAGCAAATTGCGCCAAATTTTGAACTAAAATGCTAACCCTTTCCTAATTTGCATAAAGTGTTATGTAAGAACTAATTTGCATATCATTAGCAGTCTCAAAAGTGAAAGGTGCGCAGCAAAGATGCGCGTGCGGTTAACGGGGTCCAGTGTGAGTGGATAGACTTGTGAAAGAGGAGTTGCGCGCGCAACATCAAAGTGGGGGTAAGAAGAGTGGGAAATTGGAGAAGGAGTGGGGTTCAAGAGATATAAGAAGGATTTGAAGCCAAGTGGAGACATATCTGTTACAGACTACATCAGCAGCTGAAGCAGCATCAGGAGCAGCTCCGAATCCTCTACTAGGTAAGCCCTCTTCAACCTTAAAGTCTATTTTTGATTTTAGCTTAATATTATATTTTGATCTAACAGCTCTATTTTGATTTGCTTACAGATATTCAAAAGAATGGACGCCACCTTAAGCAAAATCAACTCTCTTGGACGTTTGCAGCATCTACTACCCACGAAGCCGCTTGCTGAGTTGGATGTCAATGCCCTCTATACCGTAACTAGTATAAAGAGGATGTCAACCAAGTATGGATTCAAATTTGCAGTTGATTTGGATGGTGAATTCCGGACGTTCCTGCCAGCAAGGTTTACGAACCTGTTTGAGAAGGAGCCAGACAACTTCAAGGTGCTCGACGAAGCCGTGGAATCCAACAAATTAAAATTAAAATATATTGGTGGAAAATATAATAATCTAGAATTTGAATTTATCTAATAAATATTATAATAAAGAGAATTGTAATATACTGTAAATATTCAAGATATGTGTTTAAATAAATGCAAAAATTTACTTATAAATTGTATCTTTTTATTCTACCTTTATATTTTAGAAATGTAAGAAAAAAAATAAAAATAAAAAAAAAAGAAAAAAAAATAAATAAAAAAGAAAACAATAAAAGAAAAAAGAAAAAAAAAAAAGAAATAAAAAAAGAAAAAAAGAGAAAAGAATAAAAAATGAACAAAAAAAAGAAATAAAAAAAGAAAAAAAGAGAAAAGAAAAAAAGAATAAAACAGAAAAACAATGAACAATATGTAAAAAATAAGTTAAAGCAGTAAAGACATTTTGATTTTCAGTGTACGTTTTTACCGGATAAAGCGTGTTCAAACAAGTCTCAACTTGATTTTTAAACAGAACAAAGACATCGTCTAAGAATTGACTCATAAATTCTTTCTATTATAATACTAAAGGTTCAGGTAAAGACTATTACCGGAACAAGCGTGTTAAACAAGTCTCGACTTGATTTTTAACAGAATAAAGACATCGTCTAAGAATTGATTCATAAAGTCTTTTTATTATAATACTAAGGGTTAAGGTAAAACAGTCAAAACACATTGATTTTCAAAAATATTCAAATTCATTTATTCATATTAAAAGTTCAAATTCATTTCAATACATATTCCCATTGTTCATAATAAGATTTTAAACTATTAGACAGAGGATGTAATTCATCAGCACCTACTATAGATTCTATAGGTTCACACATTAAGTTTAGAAACCAATTTCGAAGAGCTATTACATTGTTTACAGCACAATTTTCAGTTCTTATACAATGGTATGTACATGTAGTTAACAATAAGTCTTTTCTTACATTTCTAAGCGGTGGACAATCTATATCTTCTAAATTTCGTACATTTAACAAATATTTTTCTAACCACTCTTTCTTTTCAACACCTTTTGTATAGATAGTTTTCGCTCCTTGTAATGTTTCTTGAAAAATAGCTCGCAATTCATCATAAGGTATTTCTCCTGTACCCCAATGGAGTCCATGGTAATTGAATGTCAACCAAGTGTTCATACTTTTGCAACGTTTCGATAGTGAATCATAATGATAGGGTGGTTGAAAGTAATAAACTTGAGGTGTAGCATCTGCTTCCAGTGGAAGAATAGCCAACTCCTTGACAATGAAATCGTTGCTGGACTGTTTAAAGCCTTGAACGTCTACTATGAACTCCATCCTGGAATAGAAATAAAATTCTATCCCAAGAACACAACTTATATACCAGTTCAGTCACTCCCCCTCCACTTTTACAATTTCTTGACAATACCGCTGATTGGTTTATATTGCACAATGCGATCATGAATGACCAGACAGTATGCAGTTGTTGCATCGGGGATATTATCTGTGGACTCAAATTCCAAACGTACATCGACTGAGGTCTGCTTTAGGAACTCGTTTTGTTTTGAGCAGTCAATCACAATTAATGGAGCCAATGATTTAAAATTTGACATATTTAATATAGGTTCCGAATCTCTTCCATAGTAAGAGGATTGAAAGTTAGCATACATATCATATAATATAGAATACTGATTTTGATCAAAGTGGAGATTTAAATTTCCATAAGGATAAGATTGTGAATTTAAAAACAGTTTCACATTTGTGAGGTTACAGTGGTCAAAAAAACATGCAGTAACTCCCAATTTATCTTTTCTTTCAGTTTGAAATCCAACAATTACATATCTTGGTTTCTCTAATTGTGTTGAAGATTTAATTTGCCACATAACTCTTGTACTCCTGGGAACTAATGGATACTCATACATTTCCCAAGATCTAAAACTTATTGAAATTAAGGGATCTTTTTCAATAAATTTCAATAATTTTATTTTATTATTGTCAGATGGTAATACATATGGTACCAACCACTCAAGTTTATTAATTACAAATTTGAACTCAGGGATACCAACTTGTCCATCATAAATAATAGAATTTTTATCATTGCGTGATCTTATTAAAATAAGTTCATGTTTAGCATTCGTAACAATTTTCTTATAATCTTCAGCAAAACCGAAAATCATACTCAGTGGTATTGTTACATTAAAGTATCCATTTGTCAATGACATTCTTGAAGTTGATTCAAACTTCACAAATCCAGCATTTTCTGCACGGTTAACTTGAGAAGGCGTTAAAGATACTAAGTTTTTTATAGTTGTAGTGTGTCCAACATACTTGCATCGATCAATCTCAATACCATTTAATTCATAACGAATTTCATCAAACAAATAAGCCGTAGCATTATTTGTAAGATGGACATTTTCTGTAAGAGTGATTCCATCATCCTTAGTTAGCCTTCCAAATATATGTAATGCACTTTTACTTGGTAAAATAGATAAATCTTGATTTTGTACTACAATTCGGATTTCATCACTGTTATTAAAAGATGACGATGCATATGGTTGATGACTATGAATTTCATAATTAGCGATGGATTCATCAAAATTCACTGCTGTTGGAATGCTCAGAATTTCTTCCATTTTTCTTAGAACAGCTGCACATAAAAAATAGGTAAAGTTGATCTCTTCTTTTCCTCTTTCTTTTTCTTATTTTCGAGGTTTGACTTGTAGACCGAGTTGTTTCAGGAATAGTTGATTCTGAGGTGTTAACACTCTCCGAGTCACATTCACACTGATCTTCTCTGCACATGTTGATTGACTTTTATAACTGCCACCAACCTTCTTTTTGTGATTGTACACGATACCCATTACATAGATTTTATATGTAAACGTATTGTTATTGTTTCCCCTCTGAAATTAACCAAGCTACCGTCCTGATCAATTAAACGAAGCTGAATATTATGTATTGTCTTGACGGTGATTGGAAGGTAAATGATTCGAGTTGGAACTTCCGTGATCTTATATCCAGGTGGAACAACAGGAAAAAATTCATGTATAGTATGCACTTTTTGATTATTTATATACGCTCCTGTTGTAATATTACACTCAACTCGTAGAGTATTCACTTTCAATATAGATACAGGTAAATCAGAATTATGAGTTTCATCGGCTTTTAGTTCACGAGGAGCAAATCCTAATAACTTACCAATTGAATCTTCATAATAAAAATCAATGTTACGATTAGATTTAATTTTACAACCTAATGTATTGTTGTTAGGTGTGATAAGTAAATCAATGTTATTTGGTAACTTTGATTTAATATAAGATTCAATATCTTTAATTTCATAACTACCTGTAGGTATTTCAATTATGAAATCATCTATATACAACTTATTACAACCAATATCAATATTAGGAATTGAATTATATGTAAATAAATCAACAAGTCCAAGCGCATAATTTTTGTTTTCCGAGAGTTCAATTGGTGGGAAGTACGCAGTTTCAAGAACTGAAGAGTTCCCCGTTAACGTTAAAGTGAAAGAGTCAGTCATGATTGACATCTATTTTTATACTGATGCTCATAGTTAATTACACACGCTTATATATCTTAAAATTATTCTTAAGATTAAGTTGTCCACATAGAAACTTAAGACATAAGTGTCCGCATATGAATGTATCAAAATTTTGATATCTCACATGATTATATTTTATACAGCTACCAACACCTAAGTAAACAATTAGATCTAATGGTGGTGAAAGATTTCCAAAACTATCAAAATATTCAGTTTCATTATTTATCTTTTTGTAAGCTACCCAATGGGTTCCAGGTCCATCCTTGTCATCAAGATTAATTATTGCTGACTCATATTTCCGAGGTCCTGCAGTGGGTAATTCATTCCGCATAAAAACTCCGCGAAAATGAGGTATTTTCATAATTTTAGCAAATTTAAATAGATCAAAGTTCGTAAGCGCGCGGTGAGGTAGCTGCAATATTAGTTTTTTTGAATCCTTTTCTTATTCTTCAATCCTTTTCCTTGATACGGTTGAAGATAAAGACCAAGTCCTTGACGATAAGGTTTTAGATGTAATCCTTTTCCTAAGGCAATAGCCTCCATTGTTTGATTATGTCGTTGGGCTTCAGAAAATTGTTTTTTGGCTGCATTAGCATCATTTACAGCTTTTACTATACCACCGATCCCTCCACTCAAAGCTCCTAGAGCACTAAGTCCCGCAAAGATTGGAATAAGTGGTAAAATACCACCAACTTTTGAGGGCACGGAAAGAATTCGAGGTGATGAAATTTTAGATTTACCTCCAAACTTCTTTATTGCTTTTTTTGCACCAATCATAGCAGTTCTAATAGTATCTGTTGAATTATTGTTAGGTTTCATACTCTTTTTAGCAGCATTTACAACCTTATTCAATGTGACACGTTTCTTATTCTTAGAAACTGTCTTCTTCTTCTTCTTCTTCATCTTCTTTTGCATCTTTTTCTTTGTCTTATCTTTAATTTTTAAACCCATGCCGAATTTAGATTTAACTTTCATTATGTTGGTTACCGCTAATGCAGCTGCTTTTTCACTAATGCTAGAGTCCTTGGAAAGAACTCGTTGCCACGCCTTTTCAGCTAGTATTTTGTCTGCAGAATTTCTCGCTGTTAAATTTTCCCGATCTTTCGA
The DNA here is from genome assembly GCA_037103525.1 of Ganaspis brasiliensis. NCBI lineage: Eukaryota > Metazoa > Arthropoda > Insecta > Hymenoptera > Figitidae > Ganaspis > Ganaspis brasiliensis. Next base: position 275,391 of record JAZKLR010000179.1, read on the forward strand.
ATATGCTATATCGTGCTCTTTGCAAGCTGCATCCAAAGAGTTTATACCTGGATCACCACGTGCCAAACGTTTTTTTAGCTTAGTACCAGGTCCACAATATTGATACCCAGGTAAATGCAGCTCAAACGGTAATTTATTGATTATATTATTAAGAAACCCTTTACCACTGCAAGAAGTTTTCTTTTTCATTATATCATGAGTAATCATTCTTTACTCAACGGTGGTTTACAACGAACTGATGGAAGTAGAATATATAAATACGGTATTTATAGTTTTTTCCTCAGTCGATTGCAAGATGCAGTTTAAAGTACAAGCTGATCAGCTCCCAATTGTAAATGTCGATAACCTCATTGAAACCAAAGACAGTGGGGTTAAACGTCATGGAAGTCTTTTTTCGAATAGCATTCGCGCAGCTTTTTGCGGACCCTCAAATTGCGGAAAAACGAATGCCCTTCTTTCTTTGATTATACATCCAAATGGTTTAAGCTTTGAAAATATTTATTTATACTCAAAGTCATTACAACAACCAAAATATAAATTTCTAGAAAAAATACTGAGTAATGTTGATGGAATAAAGTACTTTCCATTCAGTGAACATGAGCAAGTGGTTTCACCTAAAGATGCTGAACCCAATTCTATCTTTATTTTCGATGATATTGCTTGTGAGAAGCAAGACAATGTCAGAGCATTCTTTTGTATGGGTAGACATGTTAACGTTGACAGTTTTTACCTGTGTCAAACCTATGCTCATATTCCTAAACATCTTGTTAGAGATAATATCAACTTACTGATTCTTTTCAAACAGGATGATAGAAATCTTAAGCATGTTTATAATGATCATGTAAACACGGATATGACTTATACTCAATTTAGAGATTTATGTTCTACATGTTGGAATTCTGATAGATATGGGTTTGTGGTTATAGATAAAGATAGAAATTTAAATGAAGGTCGTTATAGAAAAGGGTTTGATTGCTTCATTCAGTTATAAATATCAAATGTTTCTAAACAACTACATTAGTGCAATTTGAGACTTCAATATATAAACATGTTTCGAAAAGACGTGGAAAAACTTCATCAAATTGCGAAAGCAAGTGAAGCTATACGACGGAAACATCGCATACTTAAAAGTGGTAGAGAGAATGCAGAAAATATGTTAAGAGAAACTTTCCAACCATTGGTTACTCCATTAGAGAAATTAGTGAATATAACTCAAACACCTATCAAGATTGAAAAAGTTAAGAAAAAAGAAGAAATAAAAGAAGAGGAAGATGATGATTTTGAAACAACTTTTAAGAGTGCTATTAGTGGAAATATACCATTCAATACATCCACTTATGATAACAACATAGAGTTTTCGGATCCTTTTGCTCAAGAAGAAAATTTACTTGATACGAAAAATGAAAATGTGATTAATGAATTGAAAAATGATGAGTTTAATGATGTTATTTCGAATCAAGAGAATATACTTAATAGTGATTCTACAAATCCTGATGCTAATAAATTGACAAATAAATTTATACAAATGTTACATAAAAATAGAAAACAGTATTTGGATATGGTTTACGGAGTACGTAAACTTTCTGATGGTACGTTTCTAATTGGTGATACACAAATAGATTTTGAGGGTCCATACATTAATTTAGTTGGAAAGAAAAGATATTCAAAAACAGATGGTCTATTAGAACTTTTATTCAGACAAAAACCTGATGAAACTGCAATAAGTTCAAATGATTTAGCAAATTATAAGGAAATTATTACTTCTACAAATGCATATAGAAAAAATTACAGTCCAAGTAAACCTGTGCGTAAGAGTACGAGTTCAAAATTCACTAATGTTATTGCAAAGCTTATCCCAAAAACTGGAGATTCCTTGAAGATAAAGAGTCTATTACCACAAGCTATGATAGTTAAGAGAAAATCATATCCAGACTACGTCTATTGGAATGATGCAAATGAACTTGTAGATCGTTTACGGTTGCTCATGGCTTCTCAACAAGCTGGTAACTCAATACATAATAATGAAATTATTTCCATTATTGAAGAATTACGTGAAGCTCAAATCATATATTAAGAAGGTAAAATAAAATCAAGATCATTATCAAGTTGAACATTGATGTATTCAGATGCATTAAAAAATCATTGAAAATGGTTGATAAAAAGTTAGTAGTAGTTACAGAATTACATAGACAAGCTAGGAGAAATTACCCACGTCGCAAAGTGCAAATGCGTGGAATAGATGAAACCTGGCAAGCAGATTTAGTTGAAATGTTACCATATTCTAAAGTTAATAAAGGTTTTAAATATATACTTACGGTTATAGATATCTTTTCCAAGTATGCATGGACTATACCTGTAAAAAGCAAAACTGGAAAAGATGTTTCAGCAGCAATGAAATCTATACTTGTGAATGGACGGATTCCAAAAAAATTGCATACTGATAGAGGCAAAGAATTTTATAATTCTCAATTTGAGAGTTTAATGAAGTCATATAAAATCAAACTTTATTCAACCTTTAGTAACTTAAAAGCTTCAATTATTGAAAGATTTAACCGGACTCTGAAAAATATGATGTGGCCACAATTCAACTTACAAGGAAATTACAAATGGACACATATTTTACCATCACTTGTTTCAAAATATAATGACAAGAAGCATCGTACTATTGGAATGAAACCAAAGGATGTCAGCAGAGAAGATGTATCTGAACTATTAAAGCGCATCTCGAAGCAGAGGGAAATTAAACCTAAGAAGACAAAATTTAAAGTTGGTGATCGAGTTCGAGTGAGCAAGTATAAAAATGTTTTCAATAAAGGATACACACCCAACTGGACGACTGAAATATTTACCATCACTCAAGTAAAACCAACAAGCCCAGTAACATACAAGTTGAAGGATTATCAGGATCAACCCATCGAAGGCGGCTTCTATGAAGAAGAGATATCCAAAGTGAAATATCCAGATGTCTACCTTATAGAAAAAGTTCTCAAGCGCAATCGTGATAAAATCTATGTAAAATGGCTTGGATTTGATAACTCACATAACAGTTGGATCAACAAATCTGAATTGTGATCAAATAGTGCAAGTTAAAGTTAACTTTCAGAAAAGTTAAAGTTAACTTTCAGAAAAGTTAAAGTTAACTTTCATAACAGTTAAATGTAATCAGCATGTAACTCCTATGTAAGTTAAAGGTAACTTTTAGAAAAGTTAAAGTTAACTTTCATAACAGTTAAAATTAACTTTCAGATAAGTTAAAGTTAACTTTCAGAACAGTTAAATGTAACTTTCGAAAAAAAGATAATCTTATACCAAAATAATATTAAGCTGTTATTTTGAAATAATGTTAAAGAAACTTTGAGGTTATGTAAAACTAGTTCTCAGAATGTAATAAAATGTAAATATATTAAAGTTATCTTTAATAAACAATTTATGAAATGAATATTTATATAGTATCTGTTATTAACCTTATCTCTTTGTTTCAAATAATAATAATAAAAATAATTTTTAAGTAAAACAGATTTTCGAATCATGCATATAAAGGTTTTATTGAATAAAGTAGACTAAAAATTAATATAGATGTAGTTTTTATTTATATCTCTCATAATAACGAATAATATACAATGAATTTACAATCAGTTTACTTAAACTAGTGGCATTTCTATATCATTAGAATCTAAATTGTTCAATTTACAATGTCCCCAAGCGAGGGTGTCGGTGCTATTTTTTAACAAATATCTTTTATCATCATACGGACTTAATGCTATTTTTGTCTGTTTTAACGTTTGAACATTATGAAGTTTGGATCGGATTGTGTATTGAGTTCTAGCCTGAATTTCTACATTTTTTAAACAGTATACATAGTCATCGAATGTTATTGTTTTCTTCACAACTACCTCCTTAACACCTTTAGCCTTTTTTATAAAGTCCTGATCCTCTACTCGAATACTATACATTTTACTCCGCAAGCCAACAAATTCTGTAATAATTCTCCCATTACACTCATCTTTCATGAGACCTAAAACTTTTTTATTGACTTGCGGCATTCCATGTATATTATCAGCAGGATAATCAGAAGTGTCAAATTTGCAAATATCTGCTTTCATATCAGAATAGATATTTTCACATTTAACGTGATAAACAAGACTATCGGTGTCAGTATAGAGCAATTTACAGTTATCATTATACTTTTTTCGCATGTAATCGTAATGAAAATCGTACATGAGTGTTTTGGAAATGTCTAAAACGCTAAGACCAATATAGATTGGTTTATTCATAAGCACTTCCGTTTTTCTAAGTTCCACCGCAACTAAATTTTCGCTAAAGATAGCTCGCGAGTGGAAGTTAGGTTTAGATATAAGAGCTTCAGCTCCATACCTACCCCCCCACTTTGTTACAAGTTTAACGTCTACACGTTTCCGTACGTTTTCCATTGTCTTACCGTACACTGCATTATTCATGAGTTTAAATAGATTTTTTTCAAAATCATTTGTAGCATTCGTTCGCATCATGGTATTAAAATCCACATAATTTTTCAACCAAGCAGATTGTTTGAATTGTAAAATTCTGTGAATATGTGTAAGTTTAATACCATGTGCCAAAGCTTGCTTCAGTGCACGGTAATGGATAACATATTTTTGTTTCGGTAGAAGAGTAGTTAGTAACTTTGTCTCTTTTGATCCTGGTGGTTTTAAGTGTTCAGGACAGAATGGTAAATCACTATGTTTATCATGTAATTCATTAGGATAGTCTAAATCGACTTCTAAAATATAACCAATAGGTGCATCATCTTCAACGTTAAACTTAAAATTATTATTTACGTTCGGCACCCACTTAAAACCACCAAAGGGAAGTGCTTGAACCATAGCCCAACCATACAGGTTGTTCGCATCCAAGTACATAATGTAAGTTGACTCTTCTTCTTCTTTATATTTTTCCATATACTGGTTATTAGCTTTAGCATATCTATTGGAACACTGGCTTACTCCACCTCTAATGCCACGTTCAATAAACATAACCATATCTATATCAGTGAGAAGTTCCAACTTTACATTAGTATACTTTAACATTGCATCCCAGCTCAATCCAGGTGTTGTATAATAATGAGCTGGATCTAAACCATACGCAATAAGACATTGGTTTCTAAAATTTTCAAAAATATCTGCGAGTAATAAAATATCTGTTTTCATATACAAATATACATAATCACAGAGATTTTTACAATTAAATGAATTCCAGACTTTTTGCGCATGTGAATAATCTTCATTACTTACATGCGAATCGTTTAATGTACTGTAAAATTTTTCTATTGGAGGTAGTTGTGCCTCATTAAGTTTTGCTCTACAGTCCAAATACTCGTATGGAAAAATACCTTTTCGCGTTAAAAGTTCAATTTTATCTTTGGGATAGGCGGAAAATTCAGAATTTACTATAATATGCTGAGGAAGATAAGATGCCAATTTATCCAAAGACGATGCCATAAATTTGAATGAATCTATGAACCGAAAATTGATGATACTCCCTTGAACATGTTTAGTGAAGCTAATATATCTTTCTTTGTTAACGGGGAGGAGGTGAACTTTACCCTCAAACTCAGTGGCAATGGATTTTATAATGAAATGCGCATCGTATCCACTTAAATTGTGGAATACTACAGGAATATCTCTTGAATCCTGATAGTTGATGTTACAATCCTGATGCGCTACCCCCCTGTACTTTCCAGTTATATGACAATGATCTTTTACTTTCACAGCCCCATGCGCGATAGAGTTTTTACAGATGTGGCAAATGTTAGTGCTTCGAAAAGCAGCTTGTTGACTTGCATTTAGTTTCTCCATCGGAATGGTGACCATAAATACAGTCTCAATATCCTCTGCCAACTGTTTTAACTCTTTAGCAAACCATTTTGCAGGATCTTCTTCATCCTTAGGTGATGCTTTGTATACTGATAAAGTATCATCATAACACTTTAAATAGTATCCAATGCTCAGAAGTTTATGGTTTTGAAATACTTCTGTGCAATCACCTAAGGTTGAAGATTCCGTTTCAGGAAGCAATAAGCTCTCGCAGTCTGCATATATGATAAATGGAGCACGCTCCTTATTATTGAAATTTTTGAATTGAATTACGTTGTTATTAGGCTGTGGTAAAATTACTTTAGTTTTATTCAATTTGTTACAATCTTCGGTGTGTTCAATAAGTTTTTCTTCACTATTAAAGTAATGCAAACAGCGATCGCAAATATGCATTTTATGATTATATTTAGACAATTGAGAACTTACAAGTCGCGATAAATTCTTAATCCAAACGTAATGATAGTTGAATGAAAGAATTGTTTTATCAGCAGAAGCATCTTCCTCAACACTCAAACTTTCATCAATGTAGTAATCTTCAATGCGTAAAAGATTCACATGAGAAGTTCTTTTGTGTGATGTAAGGTGTAACGGTGTTACACTAAAATCATTTTTACACTTTTGAAGACCATATACATTGACTGAAATTTTATTTAATGTTTCGAATTTCACAATGTTATTTAGAGCTACAGGAAATTCAATTCCTGTAAAATCTAAGACATCTTTAAAGTTTTCGTACTTCGATAAACGATGTGCATTAGAAGAAGCTGGGTATAGTGCTGATAGAATCGACCACTTGAAGCATTGATTATCTAAATTATGAACATTAATGCAGGCCTCTCTTTGTTTAATAACTGGTGGAAGATCGATATAAGAGCCAGCACACATAGGGTTGTATTTGCTTATATTAACATCTAGTCTTTGGATAGAGTCAAGAATCCAATTAGATTCTTTTTCCTGAAACTCTTCCATTTTTCTAAGTGTTAACTGTTTTACATTAACATTATAAAATTCATCTAACTGAGTTGAAGGTAAAATGTCACTCGCTTTAACTGCAAAGTTTTTTAAATCGAATTCTTCTGAACCGTCAGGTAGGGTTTTCTTAAATTTGGCGTACAATACCGTATACGTTTTTACCGGACCAAGCGTGTTCAAACAAGTCTCGACATGATTTTTGAAGAGGACAAAGGCATCGTCTAAGAACTGATTAACATCTATATGCGTTAAATTTACTATTGTTCCCGACTGTAATTGATTATTA